>WNGS01011080.1:0-10745 GCA_020271785.1 Procambarus virginalis
CCTCTCTTAAACACATTGTAATGGTTTCACTTCCTCTGAGTAAATGCTTGTTCCTCATTATGTACTCCACAGCCTCCTCATTTGAGAATTGTACCAGAACAGGCCTATTTTTGGTACAATTGTAAGGTCCAACCCGGCGGCTGATATCCACCTCGTATTCTGCCATCCCTGCTCCAATACATCTCAATCTCATGCAATTCATATTTTTCCGTCTCTATCCTGTCTTGTCTTGTTGATGCCCCAGATTCGAATAATCCATGTAGTATAATAGACCGTCTCCTCAGTAATTCTTTGTCATGCTGGTAGCCTGTCCCCTGGGGTTTCTCCATCCCAACCGCAGTCACTAACCCATCCCCCACTAATCCTCTGTCCTTAGCCATGCTGTTAATCTTTCCTAATTCGTTTGTGATCCGAGCACATTCCCTCTCCCAGTCCTCTCTTCCCTTCCTAATCTCTTCCTGAATATAGAGCATAATTTCTTGTTTCTGCCTCTCTACCTCAACCTGTATTTGCTGAAATAACTCGCTTTTAATCCCTTGGATTAGATCCACCATCCAATCGCTCCTTCTCTCTACAAATTTCCCTATTAATTTGTCTATAAATCTGTCCTCCTCCTCATCCCTGCTGGTGATTGACCTTGAACCCCTTCCTGATCGTGTCATTGCAGTAACAACCCAGCCAAAAAGGCGCTCCTCAATACCTTGCTCAATCTGCAGCACAAACAGGCGAGAAAGTACACCACGCGGCTGGTCCAGATGTGAGGTCTCTGCGTCCCGCGTCCCAGCTGGTGAGGTCACTAGTGGTGAGGTCACTCCAGCTCAATGTCGGCTCCACAATTTCACAATACCACAAATGTACTCAACACTTATTTTCAGTGGTGCTGTTTCTACTGTTTTTCTTCACTTCCTTGTGGTTTTGAGTGAGCTTACTAATTATTCAATCACTCATATACACTCATATACGCATATACACTGATTTTCCCCCCAATTCACTAGCTACGCAAGAGCTTCCAAAGACCCGTCTGATCACAACTGATGTGTGTGTGTGTGTGTGTGTGTGTGTGTGTGTGTGTGTGTGTGTGTGTGTGTGTGTGTGTGTGTGTGTGTGTGTGTGTGTGTGTGTGTGTGGTGTGGAAAAAAAAGTAGTTAGTAAACAGTTGATTGACATTTGAGAGGCGGGCCGAAAGAGCAAAGCTCAACCCCCGCAAACACAACTAGGTCAATACAACTAGGCTAATACACACACACACACACACACACACACACACACACACACACACACACACACACACACCACACACACACACACACACACACATACATACATGCACACACACACACACACACACACATACTGACACATACTCAGAGAACTAGGGACGAGTATGTTAATGTGAGAAGAGAAAAAGTATGAAAATTATATAGCAAATAAAGTCATGACCGAACCAAAGCCAGAGTCACTCTACAGAGTGACCGTAGAGTCACCCCCAAGTCACCCTTGGGGTTGACTCTACAGTCACATCAGGAGGAAAAGAACAGTGAAGGAACAGGTGATGAAACTTAGAGCGTGTGAAGACAGGTACACAGAGAATGATAAAGAGGTGTGTGAAGAACTCAACAAGAGGATCCAGGAGGTCTTCACAACAGAACAAGGTGAGGTCAATGCGCTAGGAGGGGTGGCAGTAAACCAGGCAGCTTTGGAAGGGTTCGAAATTAAAGGAGATGAGATCAAAAGACCCCTGTTGGATCTGGACGAGAGTAAGGCTGTTGGTCCATACGGAATCTCACCATGGGTATGTAAAGAGTGCGCAGAAGCACTTTGCTTGTCACTCTCCATAGTGTATAGTAGGTCACTGGAGACGGGAGACCTACCAGAAATATGGAAGACGGCTAATGTAGTCCCAATATAAAAAATTGGTGACAGGCAAGAAGCACTGAACTACAGGCCAGTGTCCTTAACTTGTATACCATGTAAGGTGATGGAGAAGATCGTGAGCAAAAAACTAGTAACGCATCTGGAGAGAAGGGACTTCGTGACAAACCACCAACATGGGTTCAGGAAGGGTAAATCTTGCCTCACTGGCTTAATAAAATTCTACGAACAGGTGACAAAGATTAGGCAAGAAAGAATGCATTTTCTTGGACTGTCGGAAAGCCTTTGACACAGTACCTCATAAGAGGCGGGTACATAGGCTGGAGAAACAAACAGGAATAACTGATAAGGTGCTGCAGTGGATAAGGGAGTACCTAAGCAATAGGAAGCACAGAGTTACAGTAAGGGGTGAGACCTGAGATTGGCGTGAGGTCACCATTAGATTCTCACAGGGTTCTGTACTCGGACCTATCCTGTTTCTGATACGTAAATGATCTCCTAGAGGGAACAGATTCATTCCTCTCAATGTTTGCAGACGATGCCAAAATTACGAGAAGGATTAAGACAGATGAGGACTGTTTGAGGCTACAAGGAGACCTGAACAAACTGATGTAATGGTCGAACAAATGGTTGATAGAGTTTAAACCAAGCAAATGTAATGTTATGAAGACTGGTGAAGGGAGCAAGAGGCTAGATACAAGGTATTATTTGGGAGATGAAATTCTTCAAGAGTCAGAAAGAGGGAAAGACTTGGGGGTGATATCAAGCCAGACCTGTCCCCCGAATCCCATATCAAGAGAATAACATCAGCAGCATATGCCAGGTTATCCAACATAATAACGGCCTTCAGAAACTTGAGTAAGGAATCATTCAGAACTTTGTATACCACATATGTCAGACCACTCCTGGAATATGCAGCTCCAGCATGGAGTCCATATCTAGTCAAGCTTTAGACGAAACTGGAAAAGGTTCAAAGGTCTGCCACCAGACTAGTATCTGAACTGAGGGGTATGAGCTACGAGGAGAGACTACAGGAATTAAACCTCATGTCCCTGGAAGACAGAAAAGTTAGTGGGGACATGATCACCACATGCAAGATTCTCAGAGGAATTGATAGAGTAGATAAATGCAGGCTATTTAACCCAAGGGGCACACGCACTAGGGGACACAGGTGGAAACTGAGTGCCCAAATGAGCCACAGAGATATTAGAAAGAACTTTTTTGGTGTCAGAGTAGTTGACAAATGGAATGCATTAGGAGGTGATGTGGTGGAGGCTGACTCCATACACAGTTTCAAGTGTAGATATGATAGACCCCAATAGGCTCAGGAACCTGTACATCAGTTGATTGGGAGTTGAGTGGTGGGACCAAAGAGCCAGAGCTCGACACCCACCAGCACAACTAGGTGAGTACACATATCCTCATACACCCTCTATCTCTTGTTGATCGACAGTTGAGAGTCGAGACCAAAGAGCCAGAGCACAACTAGGTGGTTTCGGGGTCTACGATTTGATTGACTGAAATTAACGTATTTACACGTTAAATGACGAGTTTATATAATTAGATACAGTGTCACCTTTCTGCTACCAAATAAAAAACTTCAGAAAACATTTGGTGTTTGCTGGACAGCTTCTCTCATCTCAGCGCCATCCAGCTTCTCTCCTCCCAGCGCTGCCCAGCTTCTCTCATCCCAGCGCCGCCCAGCTTCTTTCATCCCAGCGCCCTGACACCGTTGACCACCTCCGACCAGACAGAGGGGACATGAAGGCTGGGCAAGCAAAGCCGAGAAGGGTGGACCGGCTGGCCGGAGTGGGCGAGGGACAAAGCAGCGGTGCTCAGGTAGGCGGCTGTGTCCAACCATGAAAGGTTCTCATCAGGAGACGGGCGGCGAGACGGTACAGATAACGGCGGGAAACACAGATATCGTCCCCGGCTGATCAAAGTCGGTTGTGGCGTCCCCTGATGGACGAGCGTTCGTGTATGTGTGTATTCACCTACTTGTACTATCGTGTGTGTTGTCTGTTATCTTTACTTTTTGATGTACGTTTTGCCTAACCGACTGGGTCTCATCATAACTATGTTTTTAATTTGCATATCTAGCAGATTAAAAAAAATAGTTTGTTTCGTCAGCATCATTCCATAATAGGCCAAGTCCAATCTGAAACTGGTTGAGTGTTGTTGGAGTGTTTGTACAAGCCTGTGTTTTCCATCATGTGGACGCTACATGGCAAAAATATATAGCATAAAACATTATATAACAATATTTTAAATGTATCTTTCCAATAGAAATACTTGAGTGCTTGAGATATTATTGCATAGACGAATCCTTAAAGTATATCGTAGATCCAGGAATATAGAATATATTCGGCATAAATTGTGCAGTTGGATGTACTGCCTAGCGAGGTTTTTGGACATGCCAAGTCGACCTCTGTATAATAACTATATTTATGGAGTCTGCGTTCTTATGTACTCAGCAATTAGTAGGCTTTATGTTGTTATTTTAAATATATTTGCCTTGAATTCATGTTGATTCACTTCATAAATTTATTTCCACTGTCACGTATTTGAAGTTTTAGACCTTTTATTTAGGTCTCAAGTGGAGAGAACAATGTGGACGAGAACAGGAAGTCCTTCCCCGAGATCCTAACTTAAGACAACTTAATCTGAACCAATAACAACATCCTGTTAATCTGTTCTACCTAACAATTATGTTCATATTCCTACCTCACAGATATTAAGTTAAAACTACACCTACACCTATATTATTATCTACAAGTGCTGAATCGCCAGCCACGTTTATTGCATTTTGAAAATCACTTATCTATTAGAAAAGTTATAAATGCTATAAAATAATACATAATTAGCCAAAAGATAATAGTAGATAATAGCTAGAAAATAATTATTTAAGAAACTTGTGCGTACGAACAAATAATAAAATATATCTAAATTAGTAGTTCACAAAGTGGTACAATGGAGCGGAACTTTTTTGTGATACAATATAACTCTAAAACATGCACTTCCCCTCAACATTATGCAACAACTTTTCTTTAAAATTATCCTTCCTTCAAATTACGTGATGCAAGAAACCAATTCTGACTGGTAATGATGAACCACAAAACATCTTCTAAACTTTGACCTTTTAAATACTAAAAAAAATAAAAAAACGATGTATTTGATCTTCTAAACACTAAAGAAACAGATAAATATATTAAATATATTTATATTACACTTTGTATCAAAACAAAAAAGTCCATCCATTTAAATTGTTAATGCAACATTGAATTCAATGTTTTAACCAAACATATCGGAAGAAGTTTTGCATTTACATACATGTAATACTAACATACCTCTAAAATTCCCCACACATAAATCAAAATATAACCATGCACAATTATGAATTTACTGCTCAAAATATAAAGTTAACATTAAATATTTAATTTGAAATAATTCAAATGAAACTTGAGTATCTCTGACATGTTTGTAACTTGTAAACAATTACATATTGGTAAAGTACATTAAATTAAGCAGGAGACTGTCTGGGTTATCTTCTGATGGATGATGTTCCCTCATCTATGTCTGTAGTACTAACCTCTCAGTGCTGTCTTCTGGGGTCACAGAAACATGCCTAAGTGTAGAATAATTGGTTTACATGTAAAGTAAATCAAAATAACACTTCGTGGTTTGTTGCGGCTTTCAAACAATAATCCCTAGTTCAGTCACAGGACAGAAGTGGTTGGACAACATTTCCATTCATCTGATACCATTGTTTACATGGTAATAAATATGTACCTGACAGTTAGGAAACTGTTGTAGATATAATCCTGAGGTGTTGGAAATTTCCAACCTCCATACTAACCAAAGCTCTAAAACATGCTAGGAACGATTGCATCAGCCGCCACATGTTCGTGGTGACTATTTATTTGCCTAGAACTTGATAGAAACTCCGTCGTCAATCTGCTTTGATTTGCGTTTGATTATCTTAGATAGAGTTTAATTAATGTTCACAGTAATCGAGAAGAATAAATTTGCATATAAATTCGCATTTACCTCCTTTCATTACTAAATTTGCACCGAAAATTTGTGCCGTGATTATCAGCTGGTGGGAAGAGGAGTGGGCCCCACTCGCTCCCAGAAAAGCACCATATTTGTGCTTATAGTCACAGAATTGTCTCACACTGAGGTGCAAGTTGAGCAGCAGAGTCAGGTCATTGAACGGATCCTTGCATATCCAGTTGCTGCAGTCTCCAAAGACGTATCCCGGTTGTATAGCTTTCATTTCATTTGTTAAGAGCTCGTAACATTGAAATTTCAACCAGGTTATGAGGCATATATAACATCAAACCCCATTAAGCCTCTCTCCCTTTCATTAGGTATCATTTTATGTGTTATAATGCTAATATAGTAGGTTGTTGCAGTTGGTACATTGTTTTACCCCGGCAGATCTACGTTGGCGACGTGGGAGAAGATTAACTGGTACCAACACGTTGGAATTCAGGGTTAGAATACAGGACGCAGTGACCTCGGTGTCAACCTTTACTGCTGAAATCACCTGATGACTACTTTCGTGTTATGCTGGGTTAGGATATTCAGTCCAGCTAAGCTGAAAAATTAATCAGTTGTAGAGTAGCCTACTAACCCTATAACCCTCATTTATTTATTATTATCAACAATGAATTTATTATACATTACATACATTATATAAATTAACCTTACAGAATAACCCCCCAAAATGTGTTATGGGAAGCAGCTTTAGAATTTATAGAATCTACAGTTCATTTATTATACATTAATAGGATTGTTGTATTTATTAGAATTTAATTGCATTTTATTAATAGAGGTCCATAAGCCACTGGTTCTCTCATTTACAATAGAATTCTGGTCCTTCGTGCATATTAGAATTATATATAATTTTATTAGCATAATACCTAGAGCCAGATTTCCCCACATAGTTTATGGTTGACTTCAGACCGGATGAACCAGAATTAACATTAAAAATCTATACCGGTTCTCAGACCAACATATTTTATGGTCCTACGAATCGAGATAGTCTAGAGAGCTAGACTATTATTAAAGAACCAGTATAACCAATATAATTAGTAGAATATAGCCAGAAGTTAGGCTATCTACAATCCATTAATCATTTATTATCCCTGACAACATTATACTCTTTAATTAGGAAGTATTGTCAGGTGCTTGGATAATTATAGGAGTTATGGCAGCATACCTGCCACATGTATAGAATTTATGGCAGCATACCTGCCACACATATAGGATTTATGGCAGCATACCTGCCACACTTATAGAATTATGGCAGTAGAATACCTGCCACACATACATATTCATTCATAGTCGTAGGATACTTGTCATCTATAATCTCCTGTATATACTCTATATAAATCAAAAATGATAAAAAAACAAAAACATAGCACTATCCTGAACTTGCACAATTAGCATCATTATCGTACTTTATGCCAACCCATAGAAATATAATTTAGACTGGAATTGTACTAAAATGTGTACAACTCTAGCCTAACTCATTATACTTAGCCAATCTAGTTAGGTAGGATTACTAGTAGACTAGCATTGTACCAGGCTGTACAACCTAGTCTACATTTATTATTGAGCAAACCAAAATCAGAGTAGGACTTATCATTATTTTACACAAATTGTGTGTGTCCATATCTTATTATATATTACTGTGTTAATTTTGAGTCTTACTAGGTGGCACTACCCATTCAATGCTGGCAATGATGAGAAAAGCCTAGGAAAATCCTGTAGAGACACCAAAGCACTAATTAAATATTAGCTATTTACTATTAGGTAGGAAAGCTAACCTCTATGAGGTAGAATAACATAGCCAAACTAAGGAATTGGATATTTGGCTATCAATAACCGTACTGGTTCCACGTATTTAAGCCAAAATCCACAGACTGAGCACCGGAAGAAATGACAAGCAACTGCTTATTATATCTTAGATCCTACACGAGTCTCAAAGGCCATGTGACTCGACAGTTGAATAAGTATGATCAGCTGGTATAATCAAGTGTCATAGCCCCAGTACTAGAAAACCACATAGAGGTGGCCAAGCAAAAGTTGCAGAGAACAAAGGAGGCTGCAGATGATTATCTCAGAGTCCTCATGCAACAAAATGCTGAGCCCGATAAGCTGGATACCTTCCATGCCGAGACGTAACAGTTTGAGGAGGGTGTCCAAGATCATCTAGACAAATTAACACAATCCCTAGAAAAATAGGAAAACAACTCATTTTTTCAAAATACTCTGATCACGAGTGATGCTAATAAACAGGAAACACTCCAGGAAATTCGTCTTCCTACCATTGATCTACCTCACTTTCATGGTAGGGATGATGAGAATTTCGAATGCTACTGGAATACATTCGACTCTTTAGTGAACTCCAATCAGTAAACCTAATAAATTTCTCATTTGCGAAGTACCCTTGAGGGTGAAGCAAAAGCAGTTGTCGAGCACCTAATTCCTAGTGATAAGGACTACGATACTGCTATTTAGTTACTAGAAGTTAATTACAGCAATAAAGAAATTGCTATTGCTAATCTTTATTCCAAGTTGAGAGCGATACCTACACCAGATACGACATCTGGTCTATTTGACCAGGGATCACAGAGAACGTTCATCACTCAACAAGCGGCTAACCAGTTGAAACTTAATCCCTTGAGTAACGTGAAATTGAACATAGCTGGATTCCTAACAAAACTAGACCTTGTCACGGCCTGTGTCTTACTGATGTTATCAGTAGTGATACGTTTTTGTTGCCATAGAGAGCTAGTGAGAATTTGGTGGTGGTGGTCCTTACGATGTTGTCTAGGGATTATGAGGAGTAAGGGAAACAGCCTAGTACACAGGTAACAAATTTATACGTATAAGACACACATGAATACATTTAAAAAGGCGTTTTCCTTACAACATAAGATCACTATGTATTATAAACTTAAGTGGCTCTGACCACCCCACGGCTCACTGTCCAATTCTTGGTGTCATGCACCCAGCCACGAACCGCTATTATCCAATGACACATATATTTTTGCCTCTAGAAAACCTGGACTCTTATAAAACCTCTCCAACTTCTGTAATATTACTCTACCCAATCTTGCAACCCTGGTTATATACAAGGATAGGCTTATCTGACTGTATGGCAGGAGAAAACCCCTCAAATAGCAGGAACGGTCGGCAGCGATACACCTCCCCCCTCCAGTCAAGATGGCGTCCACCTCTCTTGCATCATCGCCCCTTAATACTCTATTCTTTACCTATGCAATCAAACGCATTAATGATTTTATTCACTATATTCCCCATGCATACTTTTTGATAGAGTCCATTTTTCCCTTACATAGTTAGGCTTTTCCAGTTCACATTATTTCTGATGATCTCCAGCTGAGAAGGCACTACTTTACTGAGCGGAGTATTAATGGTGACTCGCGGCCTCTCTGATCTCAGCTGGGGATTTATACTAATAAACACTCGCCACTGAGTCCTCCAACATTTTACAACCGAAACCAACCTCAACAGGAGGTAAGGTTCGTAACAGACCTCAAGATTATAACGTAGTACAACCACTAATACGGCAAGGCGGTTATGTCCGACTTGTCCTGGCCATAGTATTTGATCACATCCCATCTGACCTAAATGTTAAGGGTCTAGGGAACACAGCTAGATTTTTGCAAAAAAAAAAAAAATAGAATCTGTGGGAGTATGTCTCCCAAGATTCTCCCACAGCTGACTTGAATGGCTCATTGCAGTGCACAGTGCACTGATCTTCGTGCACAAAGCCTATCTCTCTTAATCCTGGATAGTGTCCTAGCATGTTGGGTACCTCCAGAATGCCCACTTATTAACAAGGAACACTCTCATAATACGGAGGCCGCCGTATGTCCAGGCAGAAAATAGATACAGGGAGTTAGGCATACTTGCCACCAAAGGGTCAATGAGTACATCGGTGGTGCACTGTGGGACCGAGGGGAGACGCCAGCAGCGTCTGACCTCTGGGGTCAACCGGCGCGATGTTGAATAACAGCTATGATGTGTTCGTGACGTGTTCATGACGTCACCTCTCCTACTGCTCATCGAACGAGCTAATATGATTGGTTCCCGCTCATTTGCTGCAATGCTATTGGTCAAATTGTAACTCTTTTGTGTGTGCCCACGAGACGCCCTGAGCTTCAGGCAAAACTCATTCACGTGAGGGAGACCAAACAGAGAGGACGGGTGTGAGGGGATGGTTCACCAGCTCACTTACAATAGTGCTCTTATGCCTGTGGGAGGCCAGTACACTTGTTAAGTG
Source organism: Procambarus virginalis (assembly GCA_020271785.1). Taxonomy (NCBI): domain Eukaryota; kingdom Metazoa; phylum Arthropoda; class Malacostraca; order Decapoda; family Cambaridae; genus Procambarus; species Procambarus virginalis. The sequence goes on from WNGS01011080.1 coordinate 10,190, forward strand.
CATTTGTTAAGTGTGCGGACTTAAGTTTGGTAACCAGCAACCGAAACATCTAGTGTTTGGGCTCATGTGAGAGCCCCAGTCACCAGCAGTCCAGAAATGTTACCTTGGCCGTGGTAGCATGTCTGTGGACAGAGATATAGCCGATAGCATCATCTCATTGTAAGGCTGGGAGCGAGAGACTAGTTTGCGCGGGAAATAGTTGGGCCGCAAGCGTGGGTGAGCCTGTGGGCCACCCACGCGCTAGCCACTTGAGTTTTCGTCATGGTAACAGCCGCCATCCTTGTAAACATCTTGAGCCGCCATGTTGGTCGGCCATCTTGGAGTTGCCCTAGGGGCTATGCTACACCGTCGCTGATTGGATGAGAGGGGTAGGCGGCTGTATGCCTTCCTCTCATTGGTTATTTCGAGGGGGACCGTGAATCGACTGGGTAGGCATCATTCTGAACATAACTGCCACTGTGTCAAGACGCTCCCTGTACTCAATTCGGCCAAATTGAGTATAGTGCGTCGTGGTGGTTTAACTACTCAGCTGCGTCACCTCCTGCTTCATCTACGA
>WNGS01011082.1:0-18457 GCA_020271785.1 Procambarus virginalis
CCTACATGGGTACTATCGAGAAAAGAGGTCTTAGTCGACTTGAACTTGAAACCGGCCATATACTGCAGGTATGTTGAAGACATTTTTACACAGGTATCTGATGTCAGACATCTGCAGGAGCTGAAAGAGGGGTTTGAGCAGAATTCTGTGTTGCGTTTCACTACGAGATGGAGAAGGATGGGAAGCTGCCCTTTCTAGATGTAACAGTCATGGAAAGGAGCGGAGGTTTCCACACTGCAGTCTACACTAAGGAAAAAAACATAGGAATGTGCCTAAATGCCAACAGTGACTGCCCAGACGGTACAAGAGGAGTGTTGTTAACGCTTATGTCGACCGTGCTCTCAGCCACAGCTCAGAATGGAAGCAAGTCGACGAAGAACTCTGTAGGGTAAGGCAGGTCCTAGTCAACAACGGCTTCTCCAATGGTTTCATTGAAGACATCATAAGAAGGAAAGTGAAACGCCATGCAACCTCTGAAGAGACAACTAATACAACACCTATACCCCCTATTAGACTATTTTACAGGAACTTCTTCTCCACACCTCATAAAACGGAGGAAAGGGTCCTGAAAGATATTGTTAATAGAAATGTTATCCCTACAGACAAAAATCAGAAGATACAACTAACGATTTACTATAAAACTAAAAAAACCGCCAGCCTACTCATGAGAACTCTCCAGACACAAAGCAGAACGCTCTAAAAGAGACAAACGTCGTCTATGCCTTCAAATGCCCTCTTGGGGACTGTAAGCCTAAAAAAACTCAGTATATAGGCAAGACAACAACATCTCTTTCCAGGCGTTTAACGATGCATAAGCAACAGGGCTCCATTAAGGAACATATACTCTCTTCCCACAACCAAACCATCACCAGAGAAATCTTAGCAAACAACACAGAAATCATTGATAGATACAGCGACAGCAGGCGGCTTGACATCTGCGAGGCACTACACATCAAGAAGTCAACACCAGCAATCAACAGCCAATTAATGCACAACTATATTCTACCCACTTCAAGACTCCGCTCCAATATAGAAACATCAAGAAATATGGGCCAATAGGCTTCTGCAGTTTATTTTTACCCTTCTTCCTAAAATTATACCCATTGTTCCGTGTTCTGTGTTTGTTGAAAGTTTGTTTTTAACCCACTTGTATACATCACCTCACCCAAATGCAGGTATAAAGCCAATGTGTTTCAGCATAAGTTGTGTGTGGTAAACTAAAGTCTTTGAAAATGTAATAAGTTTTACGAAACGCGCTCAAGTGTCGCGTCAGACTAGAAATAAAAATGAATTTTGGAGAATTGATTTTTCATTTACCGTCATCAGTAAAAAGAAACATAAGGAAATTGAGAAAATTCGTGTTAGAATTATTAATCTTACTTTTTCGGTCATATTTAATAATATATATATATATATATATATATATAATATATATATATATATATATATATATATATATATATATATATATATATATATATAGGGGTACCACCTCTGGTGCAATTGCAGGGACCCACATCCTCGAAGAAGAAAACAAAGAGCATTCAGAGAAGATCTTGTGGATTCTCACTGAATACTTAATTCTTTTCTTCTCCTACCACCCCTATTATTTTTTTGTATGTTTTGTTTTATTTTATTGCAATGCTACAGTTTACAGAGAACACACACACACACACACAAATATATAACAATTAAACAATCAGCGTTCGAAGACCTCGTCCAGCTCCTCGGAGGTTGGGTGCGTACCCAGGATACAGCACGCATTTCCCCTCTGCACTGCGACACTGAGGCGCTGGAACAGGAAACTGGCTGCTCGTGGGTCTCTAGTTTTCCCAATGAGTTCCTCACCAACCTCCTTTAAAAACTTGAGTGCACATTTACCCCAGGCGCCCAGAGTCTCTGAGCCTATCGGCACGAACCTGTAACAACGTTCTAGGTCTCTGTACTTGTGGATTTTCTGGGTCTCCCTGAAGGTGGCTGCCCCACCTCCCTCCGCTGAGCTGTAACGTAAATAGGTATCAGCCAATGTAGATGCACAGGTGTAATCCCATACGACCTGTTTACCTTCCCTCCATGGCTGCAGGGTGACTCCATCTGGGCGTTTTTGGCTGTTGTCAGGTCTGCACAACTGGGGTTCCCTTTGTGCTGGACACCCAGCTGTAGCCAAACTTCTCTTGATGATGTCATTGACTGCCTCGTGTCTGGCAATCTTTCCCTGTGTCTTACGACAGATGAGACCATGGCTGCCGTATTGGTCTGCCCGTGCCTGGCCGCAAATACACCGGTGCTCGGTGGAGATAGGGGCGGCAAGGCGCAGAGCAACACCAATACTTAGGGCCCGATGATCCAGGCGGGTGCCCAAGGCGGAATTAGGGACTGCCAACAGGAAGTCCCCAGCATGGGGGGCTTGCACAGCTAGGAGACGCGCTCTGTCCTTCTGAGAAGCTACGTCCAGCAATGCTTTGGCGATGTTCTCCACTATAGGGCTATCCCATTTGGCCTGTTTACCGTCGTTTGGACAAGTTGGTCGGGTGTGTGAATTGGCGAGTGTGTCCCACCGACCAGCTCCTTCCACAAATTTGGGATCACGAATCCCAATGGAGTTCCTTAGGTATTCTGGTAGTATTTCCTTCACTAATTCACTTGTAGCACTGGTCGAGGATAAGAATGCCGGCAATGCTAACTGTGTCGCCTTGCGAATACCTATACCCCCGAGTCTAACTGGGAGCGTTGCTTGGTCCCACTGGTCATCTTGCAGGGAGAGGTTTAACACTTTCATAGTTATTGTCTTTAGGAGTGAATCGTATTCCGTTAATTTTGGGCTGTCAAAAGAAGGAGCACACCTGAGGAAATAGGTAAGTCTGGGCAAGGCCAGGCACCTTGTAAGAAGGTACAACGCATCATGAGCATCCAAAGCCCCTATTCGCGCCTCCATCCTCCTCAGGTCTTTAAGCTTTTCTTCGAGGACTACCTCAATGGCGTTCGAGCCCAGAGGTGCCCCTAGCAGCACACTGTCGGTGGGAGCGATCACTTGGGCTCCTGGCAATAAGATTTGTACTGCATTTATGATTGGTTGGTTGGACGAGATGATTTCACACTTTGATGGATTTAGTGTAAGGCCTAACTCCTCTCCCCTAGATTTCACTAGCTGAAGATCTCCTAGCAGGGATTCCTGTGTCCCTGCCAGGGTGCCATCGTCCAGGAACCAGATGTTGAATTCGCTGGACAACCTACTTGTGACCTCCTTAGCTGCCATGCAGAAAAGAAAAGGGGCAAGTGGGTCTCCCTGCTGGACACCTTCTGCGGAAACAACTTCATGTTCCCCAAACAACAGTGTCGATTCCCTACTGTACCCTGCTGAAACGAAAGGAAGTAGACAAGGAAAGCTGGTTCGAACTGCTTCCAGTACCACATCCCTTTTTACCTGGTTGAAGGCATTTTTAAAGTCTAATTTAATTAATGCCTTATTCTGGGAGGTCCTTGATATAGGCTCGTGCTGCATGAGCTGCTGCTTCACAGCCATGGGGGACACCAAAACCTAGTTGATGGGGTCGAAGCATCGTTGCAGCGTCTATGCTGATTTTTCTGACAGCTGCCCTAGCAACAAGGCGCCGAAGTGTGTTGCCCACGGCAATGGGTCTGACTCCACCATCCTTCTTCTTAAGGGCACAAAGGGATGCTCCGAAGAAGAACGGTTTAATTGTATCTGGGATCAACCCGGAGAGACAGTCGTTGACAAACTTCGTGATCTCTGACAGTAGTGTCTCGGCAACTTCGCCGAGAACTGGGTTTGTCATCTCCTTGAGGTGCTGAGGTCTTACTCCAGTGTATCCCCCTGCTGAGCCTGGTGGAAATGACATGATGGCTTTGTATACCTCTGATGCTTGGAGGAATAGAGGTCCCATGTCTGGGGCATTTGTGTCCCGAGCAGTGGGTTCCCATGGTACTCTGGGAGGGTGCTTCTCTCTCAGTGAGTCGGCAGTTGCTGTATCTCTAGGGGCGATTGTTTCTTCACTGGTAAGTAACCTAATTGCCCCTACTGTGTTGCCCTCTTCAATTTTCTTGGTCACTTGTGTTCCAAGCTTAAAATTATCATTGGAACTCTTGGGTCTTCCACGACGGTTTTTGCGTTGAGGAGGGATGGGGATCAAGTTGTCAGCTCTGGGGAAATTATTTATTGCCCTAGTGACTGATGAGGCTAGTGACTTGCCTCCTCTTGCAGGTACGCCTAAGCAAATATTGCCAAACAGGAGCAAATTATGCCATGCTTTGATGGTGGCTGCAGCATTAAGATTTTCAGACCGTTCATTCACTTTCCTTAGAAGGTCTGTATATTTCCCTGCTGCAAATGGGCGCACAGCTTTAGGAATGTGGGGAAGAGTTCTGGTGGTGGACGCTTTGATGGCCCCCAGGAGGTCATCTGATGACGTGAAGTTTGCTGGGATGTGTGGGGGTGCCGGGGGGGCCTGTGGGCCTTCCCTCTCTACAGGTAACGTCCATGAACCCTCACAGCCGTTGTGCAGACGTAGGGTTCCATCTTTTCTAAGGCTGTGAGCTTCCTCACAAACCCGACACGTTCCTCTGGGTCTGGGTCCCCCTCTGGGTGCGCCTCTGGGTACATTGTTCCCAGGACCGTGTTCTTGGCTGAGGGGTTCCTGGTTAGTTGGGGGAGTCCCCTCCGTCCCCCGGGCGGGCTGTGACATAGGCGCGGCGAGGGAGGGTGGACGCAGGTGGTGGCGGCAGGGGTAGTTAGCTGTCCCTCGCACTCACCACTCATGTGGGTACTTGTGTCTCCCTCCCTTTTGGGAAGAACCCGAATGCTTGCTGTGACCTGTGCCATATATATATATATATATATATATATATATATATATATATATATATATATATATATATATATATATATATATATATATATATATATATATATATATATATATTGTCGGGGTTTTCACGGTTCTTGGGTTAAGGGTTAAGCAACGGTAGACTGGATCTCCTCTCGAGGTGGTTGCTCTGACAATACCCTTACTCACCGTCGTTCTACGGGTCTTCCCTCGATCCTCTAGGCTCCACTGCGCGCCCAGGAGAGTACCCCCAGTCGATTTCACAACCGGCCTTAAGTTGTAAAATGAGTGGAGACACAGACTATTCCCTCAATCTGTGGCCCGCCCCGGCACAGAACTATCACACAGCCTTCAAGGTCGCCAACTGGTGTTTTTAGGTGTCCAGTAACACAGCAGTTGTGAGGTGTAATTGTGGTAAAAGCAAGCTCAAATAGTGTGGTATCAGGCAAGTAATTACTTCTGTCACTCTCCTATTTCCTTTTGGCAGTCACAAGATAAATGGAGGGGATAATATCAAACACCAAAGAGTTTTGGTATTTTACTTAAAAGACAACGAGAAATATATATGCATCAAAAAACATATCAGGATCATTGTATAACAGCTGCTCAATCCACCGCAAATAATGACAAATAATCCGGAACGCACCAAATGGTAACACACGGCAACCCCTCGCGTCACCTGTCAAAGTCAGCTGACTCCGGGACCTAGCACCCGTGAGAAAGAATAGTGCTTGTTTTCTAATTCTGTCACGATCCCCGTTTATTTAACTTTTCGCAAAACACTGTATTTAACATTCATATGACTTACTTATGTTTCCACTGGGTTGCGATACACCACTTCACTGGCCACACGATCAATATCTTATTCACACTGCACTCACAGTGACTTTTCACCGTACCAAAAGATTACTCTATTCTTAATAATATTTACTGTGAATGCACTCGCTTGATCACTGAACTTATCTTTATATCTATACTTCCTCTTAAAGATATATCACTGGCAATCACTTCACGTATATGATATTATTCAGTACACAGGCATGTCATAGATAAATCATTAATCAAATTACAGGCATTTATATCAATAAATCATGGAGATCAATACACAGGCATTTATATCAATAAATCATGGAGATCAACACACAGACATGTATATCAAGTTTGGGCTCAATAGCCTAGTACCAATCTGGTTTACTACTAATATATATAATAATAATAATCACAGGAAATGAATTACAGTCACAGTAAATTCCTTAATGAATCCTGGTGCTTGCACACACCCACACATAGATATGTGTAAACTGATACTGTGAGTACTCTGGGTAGCCTCACCACACACTGTGCTCTCTGTGACTTAGATTCAGGTGAGACTTGCTCACGACATATAAAATATTCTGACAAGTATCTATAGCTAACTAAAGGGGAAATGGGAGGGTAACTGTAAACACCTACTTCACCTATCCTAGGATGACAGTTGGGTTGTAGCTCCTGGTCCAGGCTCTCGCCTCGTACACCCTCCAGAAACACAAGCCAACGTCATAGGATTTTCGCGTCTCGCCGCTTTCTGTACACTGCAGGTCCGTGCTTCCCCTACAGTACGTCGCCGGGTTGAAGTCGGTCTCCTGGCCGTCAACTTTCCTCCCAACTACGGCAGCCAGCCTACGTCTCGGCGGTCGTCGTACGTTTCCCAAATAGTCCCTTGTCACTGTACTCCCAGAGGAACTGCCTCTCACCACTACGAAGTCACTGTGAAGTTATCAGCCGTCCCAGACGATACTGCTTAAGCTCCACACGCACAGCACCCGACTTCAGAGCACTTGAAGCTCACTACACTGTCAATTCCCTCGTCGTCTAGGTATGTCACTAGGTATTTGGGAAGACTTCTCGACGTGCTTGCATCCAACTGTTGACTCGTAGGGTTCCACGAAGGTGGGGTTACTGCCAAACATGACAGGATCGTCGATCACACGTTCAACCTGGTTGACAAGGAGGTCAACCCGGTTCACTCACGGCGGAATGGCCCAGCCACTAAACTGTCTCCTATTCTGGTGAACCGTCAAGGACGTTGCACGCGTCAGTGCCCGGCCCACTTCTTGCAACGCACCTGTCCCTGAGCACTTGTTGCTCAATATTCTGTCAATTCCTTATCTGAGCCACATCTGGGTTGCAGGAAGACCTCACAGAGTGCGCGCTAACAACAGGAGACACTTACATCCACCGGAGCTCGGTAATCCGTCACTCAGACAGGATGACCGGTCGCACGTCCTGCCTCTCGGACGCGTCGTGTGAGACTGATGGCGCGAAAGCGCCGCTACGGCTGGACTCCCCCTGCCTATGTGACGTCACATTTTCCAAAGTAGGTTTTCATTGGCTCCCAGTGCCACGTCGCTGACGGTGACCAATCTGGCGACACTGACGTCACACAGTTTTGGCGGGAGAACAGACTCGCCAGCGCCATTTTGGCTCCCTAAAGGGCCTATCCCACAGGCCAAAATATTCTTCTTTCATAAATTTCTCGGCTCAGCGAGAATACTGTTCTCTCCCACATATGTTCAACTGATGCCTGCAAAGTAGAGAACGCTTGGGAATAGTGGACATGACTCTTACAGCAGGCGTGGGAGAATTAGAAGGGGGGGAACACCGTCACATACCCCTCCCCTTAAAATAAGAGTCATGTCTGGTTAGTACATGCGGGACAACGCATCTGCGACTACGTTGTCCTTTCCACTGAAAATCTTGGCTTCCAGCCAGTATCGCAGCCGCCAATGTGTGACACTCCTCATGTGTCTGCAGACCGTCTTCAAGGTCATCCTTGGCGTCCACTGCTTATCCATTATGGACCGAGGGCTCCACACCTCGTGTCCGTTCACCGGCTGGAACCGTGAGAAGTTTAACGGTTCTGCCACTGCTTGACGAATGGCCGACAAAACAGGGTCCGCTGTCTCTTCCCACTCATCTTCCTGCTCTACGCAGGACATTCCCAGAGCTGTCTCCGAGGTGGAGTGGAGTCTTCCGACCGCCCCCTTCGACTGTGATCGGTAGGGCGACGACCGAATCTGCATCACTCCCCAACTCGTCATTGTTCGTCTGACACATTCAGACCGGAATATATTTCCACTGTCAGCCTGATTTCCCCTGGGCCTCCTCACCCAAGAGAAAAGATGTCGCAGTTGCCCAGCCACTTCTCTCGACGTTGAACGTCGCATCGTGGTCACCCCTAGGCAACCCGCAGAGTCAACAGCGTGCAACGGACTCAACACTGCCGCTCTGCACTTGGCTGGCAACGCTACTTGGTCTCTCGTACCTGGAGAGGCTTTTCCGACCTCTATCCTTACAGGTTTACACTGTCTTACTAATATGCCTTCTTGCCTGTTAAAGTGAGTAGCTTTCTCGGGACCAACACGTCCTCCTTTGGCCTTACAAATCAACTTGGGGAATTCTGCCTGCTGCACCTCCTCGAGACGAGTGCGATCCACCCCAGGAGAACCGGTGAGGGTTACCTGTACCTCACCTTCTGGACTGCCTTCGCCCTCCACTCGCTCTCTGGGTTCCATGACGAGGTGATCCATTCCCAGGCCTTCGGACGTCTCCTCGTCGGCCTTATCAGATCCACGCCCTCCTCGTCCGTCACACTGCCTTGGAATTACAGCACTGACAGGGAACGCCTCCATGGCGATTCCTTTCTCGTCCCCGCAGGCGTCGAACACTTCGCCTTTCTTCTCTAAGTGCTCCAAGCACTCCTCGTCCTTCACGTGGTTCGATAGGACACGTCCTCCACATGCGTCATTTCCTAAAATAACCTGTGCCTCCATTCTTGGCATCGTCGCACAGACCCCCACTACTAGGGTTTGGCATCCATAATCCGAACTCAAGGTCACCCGGTGTAGGGGCATCTGCACTGGGCCTCCCACAGTGGTCACACTTGCCTCTCCTACACAGGTATTCTCGTGACACTCAGGGAAAAGGGTTCTGCTCACCAGGGTAAATTCCGCCCCGGTGTCTCTTAGCATCATTACCGGGATGGGGTCTGCATCCCCCACCCTTACAGTTCCCTCACGCACGAATGGGTTAACGTTTTCTTTCCTAAGTACGGGTCCATCCCGCACTCCTTCGGCTAACTGGTCCTCTACCCGTACAAAAGCAACGTAACCCCGCTGCTTAGGACATCTACATTCGCGCGCGATGTGTCCCATTAACCTGCAGTTGAAACAGCGGATCCTTCTCCTCCCGCGGACTTCTCTTGCGCCTTCCAAAGACTCATGCTCAGCATCTCCGGCCGTAACGATAACAAGATCTCTTGAGCTCTCCCTCGGTGACTTCTTTGACTGTTCTACAGCACTCTTCTGTCCTCTATTGTCTCCATTCGAGGGGTAGGACTTGGGATAACTCGGTCCTGCCCTCCATCCGTCCGACCTACTCTTCTGAGTTGTAGGGTACTTACGCTTATCCGCCCCTTTATTAAAATTCTTCTCACCCCAGACTCTTCTGGGTCTGCCGTTGCTGCGTCTCCCCTCATTCTTCAATCTGTTCTCCCTTCGTGCCATCTTAATTCTCTCTTGTTCTGCTTTAGCGGCCTCCATCTTTATCATAGCCAGTTCAGCCTTGGCCGTTTCTTGTTCGGCCTTGGCTCTCTCTTGTCCAACTTTAAATTTTTCCTGTTCAGCTTTAGCCTTTTCTTGTTCGGCTTTAGCTTTCTCTTGCTCAGCTTTAGCTCGCTCCTGCTCGGCTTTGGCTTTCTCTTGCTCAAGCCGAGCCTGCCTCTCTTCACGTTGCAGCTGTACCTCATTGTCTCCTGGTTCCAATTTTGGTTTCACCTCGCGCCTCTCAAGGCTGCTTTCCCTGCTGCTACTTGAGTTTACATTAATTCCTTCGTCACTTGGCGCATCATCGGTTTCCACTGAAATTTCTTCCAACCTATCGGATTCTTCTCTACGCAGCTGTGCTTCTTCGCGCTTCAGCTGAGCTTCTCGTTCTTCTCTGCGCAGCTGTGCCTCTCTTTCTGCTTCCTCGCGCTTCAGCTGTGCTTCTCTTTCTTCTCTGCGCAGCTGTGCTTCTCGCTCTGCTTCCTCGCGCTTCAGCTGTGCTTCTCTTTCTTCTCTGCGCAGCTGTGCTTCTCGCTCTGCTTCCTCGCGCTTCAGCTGTGCTTGGCTTCTCTTTCTGCTTCTTGTTCCCTTAACCAAGTCCGCAGTGCGTCGCGTCTATCCTCTACCTTACCATGCCTACCCTTTAGGCCGAAATGGTCTTCCAACATCCTTATCTGCCTCCCAGTGCACGTGTCTAGAATCTTCTCGTCCTGAGTTTTGCAGAACATGCTTACTCTGTCTATTTGTGTTATTGCCCTGATTTCCTTTCGTTTACCAGACGCCCTATCTGACTTCAACCTAACACCATACATTTTAGCGATCAACCAAAGTTGTTCCTGGGTACACTCTTGCAAGATTTCATCATCCCCTGTATCAATGTACTTCTGGGCTCTAGCAAGGTCTCTCTCCGAACTTCTAAAATTCAGGACCGCTGTCATCCTGTCCTCCAACTTGTGACTGCGAGTGAAAACTTAGGCCTGATATCTAATACCACAATTACAACCTTGATCTTGCTCGTAATCCTGGCAAGGTCGCCAATGTCGGGGTTTCACGGTTCTTGGGTGAAGGGTTAAAGCAACGGTAGACTGGATCTCCTCTCGAGGTGGTTGCTCTGACAATAACCCTTACTCACCGTCGTTCTACGGGTCTTCCCTCGATCCTCTAGGCTCCACTGCACGCCCAGGAGAGTACCCCCAGTCGATTTCACAACCGGCCTTAAGTTGTAAAATGAGTGGAGACACAGATTATTCCCTCAATCTGTGGCCCGCCCCGGCACAGAACTATCACACAGCCTTCAAGGTCGCCAACTGGTGTTTTTAGGTGTCCAGTAACACAGCAGTGGTGAGGTGTAATTGTGGTAAGAGCAATTTCAAATAGTGTGGTCTCAGGCAAGTAATTACTTCTGTCACTCTCCTATTTCCTTTGGCAGTCACAAGATCAATGGAGGGGATGATATCAAACACCAAAGAGTTTTGGTATTTTACTTAAAAGACAACGAGAAATATATATGCATCAAAAACATATCAGGATCATTGTATAACAGCTGCTCAATCCGCCGCAAATAATGACAAATAATCCGGAACGCACCAAATGGTAACACACGGCAACCCCTCGCGTCACCTGTCAAAGTCAGCTGACTCCGGGCCCTAGCACCCGTGAGAAAGAATAGTACTTGTTTTCTAATTCTGTCACGATCCCCGTTTATTTAACTTTTCGCAAAACACTGTATTTAACATTCACATGACATACTTATGTTCCACTGGGTTGCGATACACCACTTCACTGGCCTCACGATCAATATCTTATTCACACTGCACTCACAGTGACTTTTCACCGTACCAAAAGATTACTCTATTCTTAATAATATTTACTGTGAATGCACTCGCTTGATCACTGAACTTATCTTTATATCTATACTTCCTCTTAAAGATATATCACTGGCAATCACTTCACGTATATGATATTATTCAGTACACAGGCATGTCATAGATAAATCATTAATCAAATTACAGGCATTTATATATATAAATCATGGAGATCAATACACAGGCATTTATATCAATAAATCATGGAGATCAATACACAGGCATTTATATCAATAAATCATGGAGATCAACACACAGGCATGTATATCAAGTTTGGCTCAATAGCCTAGTACCAATCTGGTTTACTACTAATATATATAATAATAATAATCACAGGAAATGAATTACAGTCACAGTAAATTCCTTAATGAATCCTGGTGCTTGCACACACCCACACATAGATATATGTGTAAACTGATACTGTGAGTACTCTGGGTAGCCTCACCACACACTGTGCTCTCTGTGACTTAGACTCAGGTGAGACTTGCTCACGACATATAAAATATTCTGACAAGTATCTATAGCTAACTAAAGGGGAAATGGGAGGGTAAACACCTACTTCACCTATCCTAGGATGACAGTTGGGTTGTAGCTCCTGGTCCAGGCTCTCGCCTCGTACACCCTCCAGAAACACAAGCCAACGCCTTAGGATTTTCGCGTCTCGCCGCTTTCTGTACACTGCAGGTCCGTGCTTCCCCTACAGTACGTCGCCGGTTTGAAGTCGGTCTCCTGGCCGTCAACTTTCCTCCCAACTACGGCAGCCAGCCTACGTCTCGGCGGTCGTCGTACGTTTCCCAAATAGTCCCTTGTCACTGTACTCCCAGAGGAACTGCCTCTCACCACTACGAAGTCACTGTGAAGTTATCAGCCGCCCCAGACGATACTGCTTAAGCTCCACACGCACAGCACCCGACTTCAGAGCACTTGAAGCTCACTACACTGTCAATTCCCTCGTCGTCTAGGTATGTCACTATGTATTTGGGAAGACTTCTCGACGTGCTTGCATCCAACTGTTGACTCGTAGGGTTCCACGAAGGTGGGGTTACTGTCAAACTTGACAGGATCGTCGATCACACGTTCAACCTGGTTGACAAGGCGGTCAACCCGGTTCACTCACGCGGAATGGCCCAGCCACTAAACTGTCTCCTATTCTGGTGAACCGTCAAGGACGTTGCACGCGTCAGTGCCCGGCCCACTTCTTGCAACGCACCTGTCCCTGAGCACTTGTTGCTCAATATTCTGTCAATTCCTTATCTGAGCCACATCTGGGTTGCAGGAAGACCTCACAGAGTGCGCGCTAACAACAGGAGACGCTTACATCCACCGGAGCTCGGTAATCCGTCACTCAGACAGGATGACCGGTCGCACGTCCTGCCTCTCGGACGCGTCGTGTGAGACTGATGGCGCGAAAGCGCCGCTACGGCTGGACTCCCCCTGCCTATGTGACGTCACATTTTCCAAAACAGGTTTTCATTGGCTCCCAGTGCCACGTCGCTGACGGTGACCAATCTGGCGACACTGACGTCACACCGTTTTGGCGGGAGAACAGACTCGCCAACGCCATTTTGGCTCCCTAAAGGGCCTATCCCACAGGCCAAAATATTCTTCTTTCATAAATTTCTCGGCTCAGCGAGAATACTGTTCTCTCCCACATATGTTCAACTGATGCCTGCAAGTAGAGAACGCTTGGGAATAGTGGACATGACTCTTACAGCAGGCGTGGGAGAATTAGAAGGGGGGGAACACCGTCACAATATGATATATATATCTATATATTATATATATATCTATATATATATATATTATATATATATAGATATATATATATATATATATATATATATAGTATATATATATATTATATAATATATATATATATATATATATATACTATAAAACTCACACCCCAGAAGTGACTCGAACCCATACTGCCAAGAGCAACGCAACTGGTATGTACTGGGATGCCTTAATCCGCTTGACCATCACGACCGGACATAAGGAAGTGATAGCCGAAGCTATTTGAACCACTTCCCCGCCGGCACTCGGATGGTTATCTTGGGCATAGCATTTTATCAAATCACCTCATTTTTGGGACAACACGTGAGGAACACAAATGCAAACAAGCCTGAATGATCCCCAGGACTATATGCAACTGAAAACTCACACACCAGAAGTGACTCAAACCCATACTGCCAGGAGCAATGCAACTGGTATGTACAGGGATACCTTAATCCGCTTGACCATCACGACCGGACATAAGGAAGTGATAGCCGAAGCTATTTGAACCACTTCCCCGCCGGCACTCGGATGGTAATCTTGGGCATAGCATTTTATCAAATGTATGTATGTGTGTATGTATGTATGTATATACAGGATATGTGGAAGCTGGTCAGATTTGCATTTTACCTTTTTAACGCATATTAATGACATTATGTAAAAAGACACATCGAACACTTTCTGTAGGGCAGACATAAATCAGTGTATTTATATAGTAGGTTAGATTAGCATTTTAAAAGCACTACAATCACCTTCTGTGGTTGATTGTTTAATAAAACACTAAACTATATGTTTAACTGATATTTAACCTTATCCATGCAGGACAGAAGAAAACATATATATGATGGTTAGCATTGTAAATGTGTGGTCACGTCTGTGGAAGTAAATAATAATAAAAACAAAAAAAGTCAAGAGAGTGCTACAGGTCACTCCCCGAGCTTCTTGACCAACCATCAAGTGTATTCTAGTCTGAATCATAAGTCAGAACAATCGTAAAGTCTCCTCGTATATAGACGACCAGTGTGGTCCGTCGTTCCTTGGCTGGTAAGCTACATTGCATCTAGGAGAACCTCGTTGTTTCGCAGACTCTGCCGCTGTAAATTCCTGAAGCTCTGAGGTAGACTTAAAGAGAGTATGGCTCTGGTTTATGTATATGTCTACGCACTCCACACTCTGATTGCTTTCAGTCATTTGCCTATTTATAAAACCTGGTAACTCGAATGATACTAGCAACATGAGTTTACGAGTGTTGGTGTATTAACTATTTGTGCGTACAGTGTCGAGCGGTGCGCTGGACCCCGCCTCTCTATCCATCGATTATCTAATGCAACAGCTCTTAGACATATTTTTTTAATTCAATATATTTACAAATGTATCATATTTATATGCATATACGTATAGATTTGATATATAAAAATATATCATATCTGCAGTATATATTTCTTTCTCTACCCACATTCACACATACACACATACACACATAGGCCAAAAACAAGGTATCATTTAGGAGATTAAATTCTTCAAGAACCAGAGAGAGAGAAAGACCTGGGGTTGATATCACGCCAGACCTGTCCTCCGAAGCCCACATCAAAAGGATAACATCAGTGACATATGCCAGGGTGGTAAACAAAAGAACGGCCTTAGAAACTTGAGTAAGGCCTCTTCAGAACCTTGTATACCACGTATGTTTGACCAATCCGGAGTATGCAGCTCCAGCATGGAGTTCATGTCATCAAGCATGAATCTAAATTCAGAGGTTTGCCACCAGACTAGTGCCGGACTGAGGACCATAAACAATGAAAATTATAAACTCCTCACTTTATAGGAGAGTTAGGGAAAATGATCTCCCCATACAAGATTATCAGAGGAATTGATAGGGTAGACAAAGACAGTTTATTTAAACAAGAGGCACACGCACTAACGGACACATGCGGAAATTGAGTGCCCAAATGACCATAGAGAAAATAGAAAAATCTTTTTAGTGCACTTAGAAATAATGCACTTGGAAGTGATGAGGTGGAGACAGACTCCATACACAGTTTCAAGTGTAGATATGATAGAGCCAATACGCTCAGGAACCTATGCACCTGTTGATTGACGGTTGAGAGGCGGGACCAAAGAACCGTGGCTCAACCACCGCAAGCGCAACTAGGTGAGTGCATACACTCACACATTTATAAAAACTGGTAACTCGAATGATACTAGCAACATTGAGTTCCTTCACTGGGAAGTGAACCCAGATGTAATCGGACTCACTGAGACAAAACTCTCTGGAATCATAACGAATGCTGTGTTTCCCCAGGAGTACACAGTAATAAGGAAAGAGAGGGAAGGTAGGGGAGGAGGCAGAGTGGCCCTACTCATGAGAAAGGAATGAAGTTTTAAGGAGATGGCCATCCGGGCTGTGAGGAGTTCAGAGACTACATAGCAGGCACCATGACAATGGGAGGACCAAGGATAGTAGTAGCAGTAATATATAACCCTCCACCAAATGACAGAGGACCCAGTCAAGAGTACAAAACAAACATGGCAGTTAACACTATAATTGAGAGGGCAGCCTCTGCTGCCTGTAGAAATAGATCTACCTGCTCATCATGAAGGACTTCAATCACGGAAGGATTGATTGGGAGAACAAGGAACCGCATGGCGGCGAGGATACGTGGAGAGCCAAACTACTGGAGGTGGTGACTAGAACTTCTTAACCCAGCATGTCAGAGAACCCACAAGGATGAGAGGAAATGACGAACCATCGAGACTCGACCTGGTCTTCACCCTGAACGACTCTGACATAAGAGAAATCGGTTTTGAGGCCCCAGTAGGAATGAGCGACCACAGTGTATTGGTGGTTGAGTACCTGATTGAAGGGTTATCCAACTCGAGAGGGATACCGAAACCAAAAGGTTAGCATACCGAAAGGAAACTATGAGGAGATAAGAAAATTCCTAACAGATATAGCATGGGAAACAGAGCTCAGGAAAAGATGCCCAAGATATGATGGACTACATCACGCAAAAGTGCAAGGACGCAGCAAACAAGTTTGTCCCAGCCAAAAGGAAAACAGTGAAATGAAGATGAGAAACCCATGGTTTAATCAGAGATGTAGCTAGCTAAGCACAAAGTAAAAGGGCATGGAGAACTATAGAATACCAGGACACTGGAGAGCAGAGAAAGACACCAGAATGCCAGGAATGAATTTGTCAGGGAGAAGAGAGGCAGAAAGACAATACGAAAACGACATCGCAAGCAAGGCAAAGACTCAGCCTAAATTGCTGCATAGCCACATCAGGAGAAAACAAACAGTAAAGGAACAGGTTATGAAATAAGGATGGGCAGAAGGATTCACTACAAACGACAAGGAAGTGTGTGAGGAACTGAATAAGAAATTCAAGAGGTCTTCACCTTAGAGCGAGGAGAAATCCCAGAGATAAGAGAGGGAATAGCTAACCAGGAAACACTGGAAGAGTTTGAGATTACATGCGGGGAAGTAAGGAAGTGTTTACTAGAGTTGGATGTGACAAAGGCTATAGGCCCAGATGGAATCTCCCCTTGGATACTTAACGAAGGAGCAGAAGAACTGTGCCTACCACTCTCCATAGTGTATAACAAATCTCTGGCAACAGGGGAACTGCCAGAAATTTGGAAAGCAGCTAATGTAGTCCCGATATACAAGAAAGAGGATAGACAGGAGCACTGAATTACAGGCCAGTGTCCCTAACTGCATACTGGAGCGAAAGAACTTGAACACAGCACCAACATGGATTCAGGGATGGCAGGTCCTGCCCACAGGGTTACTTGAATTCTACGACCAGGCAACAAAAATAAGGCAAGAAAGAGATGGGGGGCAGACTGCATTTTTGGATTGTCAGAAAGCCTTTGATACAGTGCCACACAAGAGGCTAGTGAAAAGCTGGAGATGCAGGCTGGAGTGAAAGGGAAGGTACTCCGTGGATACAGGAGTACCTAAGCAACAGGAGACAACGAGTCAGTATGAGGGGGAGGTCTCAGATTGGCGAGACGTTACGAGTGGAGTCCCGCAGGGGTCAGTCCTTGGACCTATACTGTTTCTGATATATAAATGATCTCCCAGAGGGTATAGATCGTTTCTCTCAATGTTTGCCGATGATGCAAAAATTATGAGGAGGATTGAAACTGAGGACGATAGTAGGAGGCTACAAGACGACCTAGACAGACTGAGTGAATGGTCCAACAAATGGCTGTTGAGTTCAACCCGAGTAAATGCAAAGTAATGAAACTAGGCAGTGGAAACAGGAGGCCAGACACAGGATACAGAATAGGAGATGAAGTACTTAATGAAACAGACAGAGAGAAAGATCTAGGAGTTGATATCACACCAAACCTGTCTCCTGAAGCCCACATAAAAGAATAACGTCTGCGGCATATGCGAGGCTGGCTAACATCAGAACAGCGTTCAGGAACCTGTGTAAGGAATCATTCAGAATCTTGTACACCACATATGTAAGACCAATCCTGGAGTATGCGGCCCCAGCATGGAGCCCGTACCTTGTCAAGCACAAGACGAAGCTGGAAAAAGTCCAAAGGTATGCCACTAGACTAGTCCCAGAACTAAGAGGCATGAGTTACGGAAAGGCTGCGGGAATGCACCTTACGACACTGGAAGACAGAAGAGTAAGGGGAGACATGATCACAACCTACAAAATCCTCAGAGGAATCGACGGGTAAACAAGGACAACTATTCAACACTGGTGGGACGCGAACAAGGGGACACAGGTGAAAATGAGTACCCACATGAGCCACAGAGACGTTAGAAGGAACTTTTTCAGTGTCAGAGTAGTTAACGGATGGAATGCATTAGGCAGTGATGTGGTGGAGGTGACTCCATAACAGTTTCAAGTGTAGATATGATAGAGCCCAATAGGCTCAGGAACCTGTACACCTGTTGATTGACAGTTGAGAGGCGGGACCAAGAGCCAAAGCTCATCCCCGCAAGCACAAATAGGCGAGTACAAATAGGTGAGTACACATGGGCCGCATTTTGCAGCCCATCTGGAGCTGGACCCGGTTACGTTCTTCACCTCCATGTAGACCCTATCACCATCCATCAATAGATTTACACCCAGGTGGCCATAACTGCTGCTGGCGCCCAGGTCCAGCGGAGAGATGCCCCACTCAGCTCGGGGGGAGGTTATCTTGAGATGATTTCGGGGCTTTTAGAGTCCCCCGGCCCGGTCCTCGACCAGGCCTCCACCCCGAGGAAGCAGCCCGTGACAGCTGACTAACACCCAGGTACCTATTTTACTGCTAGGTAACAGGGGCATAGGATGAAAGAAACTCTGCCCATTGTTCTCGCCTGCGCCTGGGATCGAACCCAGGCCACAGGATCAGAAGTCCAGCGTGCTGTCCGCTCGGC
>WNGS01011082.1:29823-42907 GCA_020271785.1 Procambarus virginalis
ATCTTGTAATTTTACTATGTGGTGAATGTTATCTTGCAGGATTACTATGTGGGGAATGTCATCTTGAAAAGTTATTACTGTGGCTTGTTATCTTGTGATGTTTCTCCATGAGCATTTTACCTTGTAAGATTACTTGGTGGCGTGTTACTCTGTGATGTGTCTACAGGGACGTGTCTTCCTGTAATCTTACTAGAAGGTCGTGTCATCCTGTAAGCTAACTACAAGGTCATGTATCACATAAGATTTCGCTAGTTGTTTCCGAATGCTGGCTTAATGTTAATTGTCTAGGCTCTTTACTGCTAGTCTGAATGAAAATGATTTATTATAATCTAGAATTATATAATAACTCATGATGGATTACAGTTATAAGAATCGTTAAGCACAAGATCTGGCGAGAGCAGCTAATGACATCAACAAGTCAATCACCAACGTTTGACGCAAGAACGGTTTGATTATACAAGAACCAAGGGTATACAACGTTGATCAGTCGTGCTCCGGTAGCAGCTGCACAGGAGCAAAACCTCAGCATATCAAAGAGACGGTTAATTATGTTCCCGACGCTGTCAGGTGGACCGTCTCTCTCTAAGAACACACCGCTGGTCTAGGACGGCCGGGCTGCTCTAGTGTCTAGTGCAGTTATTGCCTGTTGGGCTTAAAACAAAGGGAGACGGAGTCAGAACCATTAATAAATATTACAACCTCTCACTGCATAGAAGGTAGATAATTTTACGTTGATGTCGGTATTGTGAGGACAGGTTGTAGTAATTGGTCAGCATGCAGTGAGTGACCAGCATGCAGTGAATAGCCAGCATGCAGTGAGTGACCAGCATGCAGTGCGTGGCAAGCATGCAGTGAGTGGCCAGCATGCAGTGAGTGGCCAGCATGCAGTGCGTGGCCAGCATGCAGTGAGAGGCCAGCATGCAGTGAGTGGCCAGCATGGAGTGAGTGGCTAGCATGCAGTGAGTGGCCAGCATGCAGTATGTGACTAGCAGGCAGTGAGTGGCCAGCATGCAGTGAGTGGCCAGCATGCAGTGAGTGGCCAGCATGCGGTGAGTGGCCATCATGCGGTGAGTGGCCAGCATGCGGTGAGTGGCCAGCATGCAGTGAGTGGCTAGCATGTAGTGAGTGGCCAGCATGCGGTGAGTGGCCAGCATGTAGTGAGTGGCCAGCATGCGTTGAGTGGCCAGCATGCAGTGCGTGGTCAGCATGTATTGGTGTGCCAGCATGCAGTAAGTGACCAGCATGCAGTGAGTGACCAGCATGCAGTGAGTGGCCAGCATGCAGTGAGTTGCCAGCATGCAGTTGAGTGGCCAGCATGCAGGTGAGTGACCAGCATGAAGTGAGTGACCAGCATGCAGTGAGTGGCCAGCATGCAGTGAGTGGCCAGCATGCGGTGAGTGGCCATCATGCGGTGAGTGGCCAGCATGCGGTGAGTGACCAGCATGCAGTGAGTGGCTAGCATGTAGTGAGTGGCCAGCATGCGGTGAGTGGCCAGCATGTAGTGAGTGGCCAGCATGCGTTGAGTGGCCAGCATGCAGTGCGTGGTCAGCATGTATTGAGTGGCCAGCATGCGGTGAGTGACCAGCATGCAATGAGTGACCAGCATGCAGTGAGTGGCCAGCATGCAGTGAGTTGCCAGCATGCAGGTGAGTGGCCAGCATGCAGGTGAGTGACCAGCATGAAGTGAGTGACCAGCATGCAGTGAGTGGCTAGCATGTAGTGAGTGGCCAGCATGCGGTGAGTGGCCAGCATGTAGTGAGTGGCCAGCATGCGTTGAGTGGCCAGCATGCAGTGCGTGGTCAGCATGTATTGAGTGGTCAGCATGCAGTAAGTTGCCAGCATGCAGGTGAGTGGCCAGCATGCAGGTGAGTGACCAGCATGAAGTGAGTGGCCAGCTTGCAGTGAGTGGCCAGCATGCAGTGAGTGGTCAACGTGCAGTGAGTGGCAAGCTTGCAGTGAGTGGCCAGCATGCAGTGAGTGGCCAGCTTGCAGTGAGTGGCCAGCATGCAGTGAGTGGCCAGCATGCAGTGAGTGGCCAGCATGCAGTGCGTGGCCAGCATGCAGTGAGAGGCCAGCATGCAGTGAGTGGCCAGCATGGAGTGAGTGGCTAGCATGCAGTGAGTGGCCAGCATGCAGTATGTGACTAGCAGGCAGTGAGTGGCCAGCATGCAGTGAGTGGCCAGCATGCAGTGAGTGGCCAGCATGCGGTGAGTGGCCATCATGCGGTGAGTGGCCAGCATGCGGTGAGTGGCCAGCATGCAGTGAGTGGCTAGCATGTAGTGAGTGGCCAGCATGCGGTGAGTGGCCAGCATGTAGTGAGTGGCCAGCATGCAGTGCGTGGTCAGCATGTATTGAGTGGCCAGCATGCAGTAAGTGACCAGCATGCAGTGAGTGACCAGCATGCAGTGAGTGGCCAGCATGCAGTGAGTTGCCAGCATGCAGTTGAGTGGCCAGCATGCAGGTGAGTGACCAGCATGAAGTGAGTGACCAGCATGCAGTGAGTGGCCAGCATGCAGTGAGTGGCCAGCATGCGGTGAGTGGCCATCATGCGGTGAGTGGCCAGCATGCGGTGAGTGACCAGCATGCAGTGAGTGGCTAGCATGTAGTGAGTGGCCAGCATGCGGTGAGTGGCCAGCATGTAGTGAGTGGCCAGCATGCGTTGAGTGGCCAGCATGCAGTGCGTGGTCAGCATGTATTGAGTGGCCAGCATGCAGTAAGTTGCCAGCATGCAGGTGAGTGACCAGCATGCAGGTGAGTGACCAGCATGAAGTGAGTGGCCAGCTTGCAGTGAGTGGCCAGCATGCAGTGAGTGGTCAACGTGCAGTGAGTGGCAAGCTTGCAGTGAGTGGCCAGCATGCAGTGAGTGGCCAGCATGCAGTGAGTGGCCAGCATGCAGTGAGTGGTCAACGTGCAGTGAGTGGCCAGCATGCAGTGAGTGGTCAGCGTGCAGTGAGTGGCCAGCATGCAGTGAGTGGCCAGCATGCAGTGAGTGGTCAACGTGCAGTTCGTGGCCAGCATGCAGTGAGTGGCCAGCATGCGGTGAGTGGTCAACGTGCAGTGAGTGGCCAGAGAAGCACTGAAATCGCTGAACGGTTCATCACCTAATTTGAGAAGACGGGCAGGTAGCAGGATCATACCTTAACCTTGAGGTTACCTTGAGGTACTTCCGGGGCTTTGCGTCCCCGCGGCCCGGTCATCGACCAGGCCTCCTGGTTGCCGGACTGATCATTGGAACACGTTTGTCTCACTAAGTAATTGTAAGTATTTACTGTCTTATGCTATGATTATCCTTGTGTAGGGCCTGTGTGTGGTTATGAATTTGAGCTGCATCGGATGGGCCAATAGGCCCTCTGCAGATTGTGTGCGGTTCATATTTGTGTCCACTTATTGTACCTCACCTCACTCCACCATTCTCTCCAGCCTATTTATGTCCAGTACTCGACTTGTAAAACCACTCCTTCTGAAGATGTATTAATATACGAAAGTACTTAAGCAAATTCCTGTTTCAATTTTCCTCCGTGGTCTGACACTGTCACATTTCTAATCACGTGTTTATTTTTCGTGATTTATACACATAATGAGAAAACGCGCTCTTTCGCTGTGCTGTTCCCTCAGACTGCTTCCTTCGTAACCACCTTCGCTACTCTACTAGTGAAAGCACACTGCACCCGCACCCGCCTCAAATTCCTGAAACAAAGTCTTGGTGAGCAAGTTGTACCCAAGTCTCTGCTACCTGCCCGTCTCCTCAAATTAGGTGATGAACCGTTCAGCGATTTCTGCGCTACCATTTTAAAAAAAAACACCTAGAAGTTACAAGATCAAGTGAACCTTTTGTTTTCAAAAGCCTGGATACAGGAAAAGGAACTTTCATCACGCAATACCTTTGGACTGGTAAAATCTTCTGATGGATAAAATATATAGTGACTTACGCAGAAAAGTTAATCAGTTACAGAAAACTCTAAAGCGCAAGTTAGAAAGTCTGATTTAAAACAGTGATTGGACAAAGAAATCCAATCCAAACAACGTGTTGAATTTGTCATCCAAGACGATATGTGAAAATGTGATTACTGCTTTGGGTTATGGTATGTCATTTACCATTTCAAATCAACCTTCGGCAGTTAAGATTGCTAGTTCATTGTTACAGCTTGAAAAACAAAACTTTCTCTCTCCACAAAACCTAAATCTGGTTAAAGGTATTGTTTTTGATTCAATGATGACGCCTCAAACAAACAATTTTCCTGAAAGGTTAAGGCGAAGCTTACAGGAGTTAAGAGCCGATCCTTCCATTCATATAACAAAGGCTGATAAAACCAGCACTATTGTTATTCTAAACAAGGAGGAATATATTTCGAAAATGAATGATCTAGATTCTTCAACGTACACTAAACTCAGGAAAAATCCGCTTGAGGACATCATCAAGTTCTTCAATAGCAGCTTGAAGAAGTTGTTAAGTAAGCATAAAGATCTTCTTAATCAATTTACTACCTCATCACCTTCATTACCATATCTCTATGGACTTGTCAAAACGCATAAACCTAACAATCCCATGAGGCCTATCATCACTTCGGTGGGATCCATTTCTTACAAACTTTCCAAATGGCTTACCAAAATCTTGTCCCCATTGTTAGAAACTATTTCCTCCTCTCATTTGACCAATTCTCTTGAATTAGTTAACAAATTGAATAGTATTCCTGTTACTCCTGATGTAAAGTTAATCAGTTTTGACGTTTGTTCCTTGTTTACAAAGGTACCGGTTGATGATATTCTTGATTATCTCGCTCGTGAAATAATGAACCATGTTCTACCTCTTTCTGCTGATATTATTGTCAATCTTGTTAAGTTGTGCATTAAAGAATGTAAATTTACCTTTAATGATGAGTATTATTTACAGACTTTTGGATTGGCAATGGGGAATCCTTTATCGCCATTGCTTTCAGACTTGTACATGGAATTCTTCGAAAAGAAATTTCTTTCAAAAATTACCCCTGGAATCATTCCATGGTTTAGATATGTTGATGATATTTTGTGTATATGGCCTTCAGATATAAATGCAGACGAATTTGTAGCCAAACTTAACGATCAAGTCACCTCTATAAAATTTACTATGGAAACTGAAATTGATAAATGTTTGCCATCCCTAGATGTACTTATTCATAGGGAAGATTTTTCACTAAAGTTTAGTGTCTACAGAAAACCTACGAATAATTTATCTTATGTTCATAATTTTTCAGGGCATAGATACAATGTGAAAAAATCAATTTTTTCTTCAATGTATCTAAGAGCTCTTCGAGTTGTGAGTCCAGAATTCTTAGATGAAGAGTTTAAGAATATTGATTCTATTAGTCTCAAGCTGTGTTACCCACTGAATTTTTGGGAAGTTTGCCGTAGCAAAGCACGTCGTACATATTATAATAATATATGCAGAGAGAAAAAAATTCGCCCAAAGTATGTGTTATGTTACCATATTTCTCTGGGTTTGATATTATTGTCAAGGCCTTGAAACTTTTTGATATACATGTTTTGTTTAGCTATGAAAATACTGTTGGTAAGCTATTAGTTAGAAACAGCCCTCGTAGTGATAATTGTGTTATTTATAAAATACCTTGTAAAGACTGTAATAAGTTCTATGGTGGACAAACATCTAAAGATTTGAAATGTAGAATTTCGCAACATAAATACTCTGTAAGACATGGCCAATTGTCTAATGCTTTGTTCGTTCATTTGGCAGATGCTCACCAAATTGATTAGGAGATGGCTTCTTCAATAACGAATTGTAAAAGCACCTATAACAGAAACATAATTGAATCTGCTTTGATACGGATCACAAAAGAAAGTAATTTGAACATAAGCAGTGGTTTATATAAGTTAGATCCATTTTTAATAAATCAATTAAAGGGCGATATCAGTAGGATCATTGGAACACATTTGTCTCACTAATTCATTGTAAATATTTACTATCTTATGCTACGATTATAAATTTGTAGGGCCTGTGTGTGGTTATGAATTTCAGCTGCATCAGATGGGCCAATAGGCCCTCTGCAGTTTGTGTGCGGCTCATATTTGTGTCCACTTATTGTACCTCACTTCACTCCACCATTCTCTCCTGCCTATTTATGTCCAGTACTCGACCTGTAAAACCACTCCTTCTGAAGATGTATTAATATACGAAAGTACTTAAGGAAATTCCTGTTTCAATTTTTTTGTGAGGGTATCCACCTCTGGTGCCAATGTAGAGACCCATAGCTTCGGAGAAGAAAATAAAAAGTATTCAGATGAGACCTTGTGGTTTCTCACTGAACACTAATATCATCTTCTCGTACCACCCCCATTCTTTTGTATGTACACATATATATTGTTTTATTTGAACTTTGTTACCAAAAATGAGTTACATATAGGTTACAAAGAAGGTTATCATAGGTTGTCGAGTTCCTCCAGCTCCTCAGATGGCGGGCAGGAACTCTGATTGCAGTGCGCATTTCCCTTCTGTATCGCCACGCTGAGGCGCTGGAAAAGAACGCTGGCAGCTCTAGGGTCCCTTGTTGTTTCAATGAGCCTAGAACCCAGTTCCTTCAAAAAACTGGTAGCACTTTTACCCCAGGTGCCAAGTGTCTCAGAAGCAATGGGGACAAAATTGTAGTGGTGATCCAGTTTTCTGTACTTACGGGATTTGGCTGCTTCCCTGTGGGTGGCAGCGCCACCTGGTTGTGCAACACTGAGGTCAATGTAGGTGATAGCCAGGTTTAATACACACGTGTAGTACCATACCAACTGCTTGCCATTCTTCCAGGGGTTCACTGTGATACCATCCGGGCGACCAATAAGCGCATCAGAGCTATGCGGTGTTAGGTAATGGGGCTCTCTTTATGCTGGGCATCCAGCTGTCGTGAGGCTCCTCTTGATGATGTCGTTAACTTCACTGCGCCTCGAGTACCATCCCCCTGTGCTTTGGCAGAGTAGGCCATGGTGGCCATACCTATATCTGGTGTGGATTGGGGCAGCAAGGCGGAGGGCCACAGCAATTCGCAAGGCGTGTGGTGTGAGACGCGTGCCAGTTGCCGACATTGGGGTTGCTAACAGGAAATCCCCTTCATGTGGGGCTGCTACTGCTGTGAGGCGAGCAATGTAGTGTTGTGTTGTTGCAGCACCCAGGCACTCTGCAGCAACTTGGTCTACAATGTGGCCATCTCAGCTGGATTCCATGTTGCCTTTCAGGGATGGTGGTTGAGGTGATGGGCCTGCACGAGAGGCCCACTCTGTGGCACAGCGTGTAAAATTGGGATCATGTACACCTGCCAGCTGATGTAAGTGGGCAGGTAGAATTTCCTTCACATGGTCGTCGGATGCCGATGAGGACAAGAAGGCGGGAACAGCGATTTGCGTTGTTGTTCGAACTCCAAGGCCCCCAAGTCTAACCGGAAGATAGGCTTGTTTCCACTGTAGGTCATCAAGAGAGAGGTTAAGGGCTTTTTCAAGAATTGATTTCAGTAATCGGCCATACTCAGCTAGTTTTTGGCTACTGTAAGATGGTGAACACCTCAGAAAGTAGGTTAACCTGGGGAGGGACAGACATCTGGTGATGAGGTAGAGTGCATCATGAGCATCAATATCCTCAATCCTCCCATCTATCCTTTTAAGGTCGCGATTTTCTTATAGAGGACCTCATCGATGGCTTTCAACTCCAGGGGAGCTCCTAGGAGTGTGCTGTCTTCAGGTTTAGTTTTATGGATATTTGGCAGAAGACCCTCTATTCTCTCTACGATGCCCTGGATGGAACATATTATTTCACATTTAGAAATGGAAATGTCAAGACACATAAGCCTGGAAACCCACTTCGGCCAATCATCAGCCAGATACCCACACCCACGTACAGACTGGCGAAACGACTCAACGGCTTACTGACTCTTTATGTCCCTTGCGCCTTCAGCCTGAAGTCCCCGAAGGAATTTGTTGACTTACTGCGGGGAACACGGGCCACAAAGATAAGAGCCTTGTTGGACGTAGAATCACTGTTTACCAACGTACCTGTGGATGAAACAATCGGGATGATAGTGGACCGAGTGTATCGTGATTCGGCCTGTACTTCTCTTATCATACCAGAAAATATCCTGAGGAAACAACTCCAAGCTTGTACTAAGGAGGCACCCTTCTTGAGCCCGGATGGGCACATGTATAAACAAGTAGATGGGGTCGCCATGGGTTCTCCCCTAGGTGTCCTGTTTGCGAACTTCTACATGGGTACTATCGAGAAAAGAGTCTTAGTCGACTTGAACTTGAAACCGGCCATATACTGCAGGTATGTTGATGACATTTTTACACAGGTATCTGATGTCAGACATCTGCAGGAGCTGAAAGAGGGGTTTGAGCAGAATTCTGTGTTGCGTTTCACTTACAAGATGGAGAAGGATGGGAAGCTGCCCTTTCTAGATGTAACAGTCATGGAAAGAAGCGGAGGTTTCCACACTGCAGTCTACACTAAGGAAAAAAACATAGGAATGTGCCTAAACGCCAACAGTAACTGCCCAGACAGGTACAAGAGGAGTGTTGTTAACGCTTATGTCGACCGTGCTCTCAGCCACAGCTCAGAATGGAAGCAAGTCGACGAAGAACACTGTAGGGTAAGGCAGGTCCTAGTCAACAACGGCTTCTCCAATGGTTTCATTGAAGACATCATAAGAAGGAAAGTGAAACGCCATGCAACCTCTGAAGAGACAACTAATACAACACCTATACCCCCTATTAGACTATTTTACAGGAACTTCTTCTCCGCAGCTCATAAAACAGAGGAAAGGGTCATGAAAGATATTGTTAATATAAATGTTATCCCTACAGACAAAAATCAGAACATACAACTAACGATTTACTATAAAACTAAAAAAAACGCCAGCCTACTCATGAGAAACTCTCCAGACACGCAGCAGAACGCTCTAAAAGAGACAAACGTCGTCTATGCCTTCAAATGCCCTCTTGGGGACTGTAAGCCTAAAAAAACTCAGTATATAGGCAAGACAACAACATCTCTTTCCAGGCGTTAACGATGCATAAGCAACAGGGCTCCATTAAGGAACATATATTCTCTTCCCACAACCAGACCATCACCAGAGAAATCTTAGCAAACAACACAGAAATCATTGATAGATACAGCGACAGCAGGCGGCTTGACATCTGCGAGGCACTACACATCAAGAAGTCAACACCAGCAATCAACAGCCAATTAATGCACAACTATATTCTACCCACTTCAAGACTCCGCTCCAATATAGAAACATCAAGAAATATGAGCCAATAGGCCTTCTGCAGTTCTATTTTTACCCAACTTCCGTAATCTATACCCATTGTTCCGTGTTCTGTGTTTTGTTGAAAGTTTGTTTTCATCCCACTATTGTATTACATCACCTCACCCAAATGCAGGTATAAGAGCCAATGCTGTTTCAGGCATAAGTTGTGTGTGGATAAACTAAAGTCTTTGAAAATGTAATAAGTTTTACGAAACGCGCTCAAGTGTCGCGTCAGACTAGAAATAAAAATGAATTTTGGAGAATTGATTTTTCATTTACCGTCACCAGTAAAAAGAAACATAAAGAATTCGAGAAAATTCGTGTTAGAATTATTAATCTTACTTTTTCGGTCATATTTAATAATATATATATATATATTATATATATTATTATATATATATATATATATATATATATATTATATATATATATATATATATATATATATATATATTAGGGGTACCACCTCTGGTGCAATTGCAGGGACCCACATCCTCGAAGAAGAAAACAAAGAGCATTCAGAGAAGATCTTGTGGATTCTCACTGAATACTTTATTCTTTTCTTCTCCTACCACCCCTATTATTTTTTTGTATGTTTTGTTTTATTTTATTGCAATGCTACAGTTTACAGAGAACACACACACACACACACACAATATATAACAATTAAACAATCAGCGTTCGAAGACCTCGTCCAGCTCCTCGGAGGTTGGGTGCGTACCCAGGATACAGCACGCATTTCCCCTCTGCACTGCGACACTGAGGCGCTGGAATAGGAAACTGGCTGCTCGTGGGTCTCTAGTTTTCCCAATGAGTTCCTCACCAACCTCCTTTAAAAACTTGAGTGCACATTTACCCCAGGCGCCCAGAGTCTCTGAGCCTATCGGCACGAACCTGTAACAACGTTCTAGGTTTCTGTACTTGTGGATTTTCTGGGTCTCCCTGAAGGTGGCTGCCCCACCTCCCTCCGCTGAGCTGTAACGTAAATAGGTATCAGCCAATGTAGATGCACAGGTGTAATCCCATACGACCTGTTTACCTTCCCTCCATGGCTGCAGGGTGACTCCATCTGGGCGTTTTTGGCTGTTGTCAGGTCTGCACAGCTGGGGTTCCCTTTGTGCTGGACACCCAGCTGTAGCCAAACTTCTCTTGATGATGTCATTGACTGCCTCGTGTCTGGCAATCTTTCCCTGTGTCTTACGACAGATGAGACCATGGCTGCCGTATTGGTCTGCCCGTGCCTGGCCGCAAATACACCGGTGCTCGGTGGAGATAGGGGCGGCAAGGCGCAGAGCAACACCAATACTTAGGGCCCGATGATCCAGGCGGGTGCCCAAGGCGGAATTAGGGACTGCCAACAGGAAGTCCCCAGCATGGGGGGCTTGCACAGCTAGGAGACGCGCTCTGTCCTTCTGAGAAGCTACGTCCAGCAATGCTTTGGCGATGTTCTCCACTATAGGGCTATCCCATTTGGCCTGTTTACCGTCGTTTGGACAAGTTGGTCGGGTGTGTGAATTGGCGAGTGTGTCCCACCGACCAGCTCCTTCCACAAATTTGGGATCACGAATCCCAATGGAGTTCCTTAGGTATTCTGGTAGTATTTCCTTCACTAATTCACTTGTAGCACTGGTCGAGGATAAGAATGCCGGCAATGCTAACTGTGTCGCCTTGCGAATACCTATACCCCCGAGTCTAACTGGGAGCGTTGCTTGGTCCCACTGGTCATCTTGCAGGGAGAGGTTTAACACTTTCATAGTTATTGTCTTTAGGAGTGAATCGTATTCCGTTAATTTTGGGCTGTCAAAAGAAGGAGCACACCTGAGGAAATAGGTAAGTCTGGGCAAGGCCAGGCACCTTG
Organism: Procambarus virginalis; assembly: GCA_020271785.1. NCBI lineage: Eukaryota > Metazoa > Arthropoda > Malacostraca > Decapoda > Cambaridae > Procambarus > Procambarus virginalis. Next base: position 40,957 of record WNGS01011082.1, read on the forward strand.
TAAGAAGGTACAACGCATCATGAGCATCCAAAGCCCCTATTCGCGCCTCCATCCTCCTCAGGTCTTTAAGCTTTTCTTCGAGGACTACCTCAATGGCGTTCGAGCCCAGAGGTGCCCCTAGCAGCACACTGTCGGTGGGAGCGATCACTTGGGCTCCTGGCAATAAGATTTGTACTGCATTTATGATTGATTGGTTGGACGAGATGATTTCACACTTTGATGGATTTAGTGTAAGGCCTAACTCCTCTCCCCTAGATTTCACTAGCTGAAGATCTCCTAGTAGGGATTCCTGTGTCCCTGCCAGGGTGCCATCGTCCAGGAACCAGATGTTGAATTCGCTGGACAACCTACTTGTGACCTCCTTAGCTGCCATGCAGAAAAGAAAAGGGGCAAGTGGGTCTCCCTGCTGGACACCTTCTGCGGAAACAACTTCATGTTCCCCAAACAACAGTGTCGATTCCCTACTGTACCCTGCTGAAACGAAAGGAAGTAGACAAGGAAGCTGGTTCGAACTGCTTCCAGTACCACATCCCTTTTTACCTGGTTGAAGGCATTTTTAAGTCTAATTTAATTAATGCCTTATTCACTGGGAGGTCCTTGATATAGGCTCGTGCTGCATGAGCTGCTGCTTCACAGCCATGGGGGACACCAAACCTAGTTGATGGGGTCGAAGCATCGTTGCAGCGTCTATGCTGATTTTTCTGACAGCTGCCCTAGCAACAAGGCGCCGAAGTGTGTTGCCCACGGCAATGGGTCTGACTCCACCATCCTTCTTCTTAAGGGCACAAAGGGATGCTCCGAAGAAGAACGGTTTAATTGTGTCTGGGATCAACCCGGAGAGACAGTCGTTGACAAACTTCGTGATCTCTGACAGTAGTGTCTCGGCAACTTCGCCGAGAACTGGGTTTGTCATCTCCTTGAGGTGCTGAGGTCTTACTCCAGTGTATCCCCCTGCTGAGCCTGGTGGAAATGACATGATGGCTTTGTATACCTCTGATGCTTGGAGGAATAGAGGTCCCATGTCTGGGGCATTTGTGTCCCGAGCAGTGGGTTCCCATGGTACTCTGGGAGGGTGCTTCTCTCTCAGTGAGTCGGCAGTTGCTGTATCTCTAGGGGCGATTGTTTCTTCACTGGTAAGTAACCTAATTGCCCCTACTGTGTTGCCCTCTTCAATTTTCTTGGTCACTTGTGTTCCAAGCTTAAAATATCATTGGAACTCTTGGGTCTTCCACGACGGTTTTTGCGTTGAGGAGGGATGGGGATCAAGTTGTCAGCTCTGGGGAAATTATTTATTGCCCTAGTGACTGATGAGGCTAGTGACTTGCCTCCTCTTGCAGGTACGCCTAAGCAAATATTGCCAAACAGGAGCAAATTATGCCATGCTTTGATGGTGGCTGCAGCATTAAGATTTTCAGACCGTTCATCACTTTCCTTAGAAGGTCTGTATATTTCCCTGCTGCAAATGGGCGCGCAGCTTTAGGAATGTGGGGAAGAGTTCTGGTGGTGGATGCTTTGATGGCCCCCAGGAGGTCATCTGATGACATGAAGTTTGCTGGGATGTGTGGGGGTGCCGGGGGGCCTGTGGGCCTTCCCTCTCTACAGGTAACGTCCATGAACCCTCACAGCCGTTGTGCTGACGTAGGGTTCCATCTTTTCTAAGGCTGTGAGCTTCCTCACAAACCCGACACGTTCCTCTGGTCTGGGTCCCCCTCTGGGTGCGCCTCTGGGTACATTGTTCCCAGGACCGTGTTCTTGGCTGAGGGGTTCCTGGTTAGTTGGGGGAGTCCCCTCCGTCCCCGGGCGGGCTGTGACATAGGCGCGGCGAGGGAGGGTGGACGCAGGTGGTGGCGGCAGGGTAGTTAGCTGTCCCTCGCACTCACCACTCATGTGGTACTTGTGTCTCCCTCCCTTTTGGGAAGAACCTGAATGCTTGCTGTGACCTGTGCCATAA
>WNGS01011084.1:0-11447 GCA_020271785.1 Procambarus virginalis
TTCGGTCTCCACCTCCTGCTGGTGTTGGGGTGAACTTCTAAAAGGCTCAGTTACTTTTCAATTGGAAATACTCGTTTTGGAGTAGCTTTGGAGTCAGTTTCCTTCACCCTTTTTCTTCATATTCTGTTCCGCGAGAGGAGGTTGCCTGGGTGATCAGGATTAACGAATCTGACTTCCTGCTTTTGAATCAGTATATTGTGGTTCAAGGTTTGCTGACACTTGATTAAGATTGGCATTCTGTGGTGTCTGAGCATTGGGCAGTGGCCCCGTCTTCATTATAGTCTCCTTCTCAGAGGTCCAGCCATATGGGTTTTTTTGCTTCGGCATTTGGGTGACGGACGTTCCACTGTGGGAGAGGACGGCAGTTGTTAGTAATTTGTCCAATACTGACTTTTCTGTTTTCTTGGTATTTTGGTAACAATGACTTTCGCGAAGGGCTTAAAGCCATTTGGAGGGCTTTGTTCTTTGAATTTTGAAATTCTGAAAGCTTATTTTGCTCAAGTGATAATATCTGGATTTTCTGTTTACGTGTTATATAGTGCTTTCTTGGAATGCTGTTTATTTCTTCCGACTCTTTTTTTCTGGGAATAAGTTACTGGGAGTTAAAATAGAGTAAATAAAGATATTATTAATATACAAACCACCAGATGCAACGGCTTAGGAATTCACTGAACAGATAAACAAAATAGAGAATAGCCTCGATAATTGGCAAACTCAATACCTGATATTACCTTCCTAGGTGGCTTCAACCTGCCTAGTCTAAGATGAAGAATTGCAAACAATAATATTATACCAGGAAATCTATCTGGACGTAACCAACCACAGATTAGGGAATACTTAGATTCTGTGATAAATTTCACTCAACCAGCAAATAAAAGAGCCAACTAGGAGCTAAAATATACTAGATCTGGTCTTCACAAACAATGAAGACATACTCGGGTACAGTATGATCTCAGATACCACAAACTCAAATCACAAGCTCATTGAAGTGCAAACTAACATCAATGCTCATAATAGACCTTAAACAATGATCATGCGAGAGGGGTTATTCAGTAAATTTAATATTAATAATAAAATGATTGACTGGGAAAAAATTACAAACATACAAACTAACAGGGGGGGCTTTCAAACATTCAATGGGAAACTGTTCTAAGAAATAAAAATCCCAAAGAAGGAAAAGAACAGCTGACTTCCGGAACATTAAGTCTGTCTGAAACATGTTCCTTTGAGGAAAGTCAGGAAGAGGTCCAACGTTGAACGAGAACGCAGAAAACACTACAGAAGAAAAAAATAACGGAAATGCCTAAGCAGACACGACTTATCATACAGAGAAGAAATAATTGAAGCAGGTAGATTGAAGAAATCGAGCAGACTCTGAAGCATTCATATCAGATTGAATGAACGCAAGTAGAACAGAAAGCAACATAATAAATAAAGAAAACCCAAAATTATTTCTTCTCATATGAGAAATAAAAAGCAAAAGCCAATGTCAGTATTGGACTTATTCGTACAAGTGAACGTTCATACACAGAGGATGACAAAGAAATTAGTGAAATCCTGAAACAAAACAGTATGAGGAGATGTTTAGCACTCCCAATAAACAGCATAAAAGTGGAATATCCGGACAACTTCTTAATGCTTGATATCCGAACATCTGGAAAGTATAACTGATATCAACACAAGTGTGGGAGATTTTGAAAAGGAAATTGACAACATGCCCATACACTCAGCCCTTGGTCCAGACTCATTTATTTCAGTATTTATAAAGAAATGCAAAGTGCCAGCAGCACAGGAACTCAGTATAGTGAGGAGGAAAACTTGAACATGGGGAAGATAACAGATGTGCTTAAATCAACAGTCATAGCTCCTCTACACAAGGGAGGGAGCAAAGCTTTGTCTAAGAATTATGGATCAGTTGCAGTAACGTCCCACATAATAAAAGTATTAGAGAGAGTGATCAGGAGTCAAGTCTCTAGTTTCGGGGGAGACCAGTGACCTTCATAACCTAGGCCAACATGGATTTAGAGAGAGAAGATCATGCCTCTCATAGCTACTTGACCACTACGACAAAATTACTGAGGCATTAGAAGAAAAGCAGAATGCAAATGTGAGATACATGAATTTTGCAAAGTCATTAGATAAATGTGATCAAGGAATGATTGTACACAAATTGAGGTCAGTGGGAATAACAGGTAAAGTAGGACGGTGGATATTCAATTTTCTATTGAACAGAACACAAAGATTAACAGTCAACTAAATAAAATCTAGTCCAAGTACAATTAAAGACTCTGTACCTTAGGGTACAATCCTAGCACTACTTATTTTCCTTATTCGCATATCAGATAAAGACAAAAATGCAAGTCACAGCTTCGTATCATCCTTTGCAGATAATACCAAAATTACCATGAAAATTACCTCTGCTGAAGACAATGAAAAACTACAAGCAGATATAAATAACGTTTTCGACTGGGCAGTAGAGAATAACATGGTGTTCAATAGTGATAAATTCCAGGTATTCAGGTACGGAAAAAATGAGGACCTTAAACAAAATATAAGGTACAAAACACAGTCAAATCTGCACATAATAGGAAAGCATGTATAGGATCTGGGAATAATAACATATGTCAAACTAACGTTCAGGGAGCATAACAAATCAATATTGCGTCAGCCAGAAAAATTATAAGATGGATTACGGGAACCTTCATATGCAGGGATTCCATCATAAAGGTTGTACTAATCAAATCATTTACGCTTTCCCGTCTCGAGTGCTGCTCGATACTCACTTCCCCCTTCAAAGCGGGAGACAGTGCTGAAAAAGAGGGAAGGCAGAGAACATATTCGGCACACATAGACACAATAAAGCATTTAATTAATTAATTTTTAAATTATTGGGATCGTCTCAAAGCTCTCCAAATGTACTCACTAAAAAGGAGACAAGAAGATATCGAATATTATATACGTGGAAAATACTGGAAGGCCAGGTCCCAAATCTTCACAGTAAAATAATAACATACTGGAGTGAACGATATGAAAGAAAATGCAGAAAAGAACCAGTGAAGAGCAGAGGTGCCATAGTCATAATCAGAGAACACTGTATAAACATCAGAGGTCCACGGTTGTTCAACATATTACGAGAAAGAGAGAGTATAAGATATATTGCCGGGTGTGTATTCACCTAGTTTACCTAGTTCTTCTTGTTGGGGTTGAGCTCTTCTCTTTCGGCCCGCCTCTCAACTGTCAATCAATCAACTGTAACTAACTACTAACTAATGTCCTTTTTTCCACACACACAAACACACACACACACATCCAGGAAGCAACTCCGTAACAGCTGTCTAACTCCCAGGTACCTATTTACTTGTAGGTAACAGAGGCATCAGAGGTGAAAGAAACTTTGCCCATTTGTTTCTGCCTGGTCAGGGAATCGAACCCGGGACACAGAATTACGAGGACTGCGCGCTGTCTGCTCAGCTGATACTAGGCCCCCCTTTATGTGTGTGTGTGTGTGTGCGTGTGTGTGTGTGTGTGTGTGTACTCACCTAGTTCTGCTTGCGGGGGTTGAGCTCTGGCTCTTTGGTCCCGCCTCTCAACCGTCAATCAACAGGTGTACAGTTTCCTGAGCCTAATGGGCTCTATCATATCTACACTTGAAACTGTGTATGGAGTCAGCCTCCACCACATCGCTTCCTAATGCATTCCATTTGTCAACCACTCTGACACTAAAAAAGTTCTTTCTAATATCTCTGTGGCTCATTTGGGCACTCAGTTTCCACCTGTGTACTCACCTAGTTGTACTCACCTAGTTGTGCTTGCGGGGGTTGAGCTCTGGCTCTTTGGTCCCGCCTCTCAACCGTCAATCAACAGGTGTACAGTTTCCTGAGCCTATTGGGCTCTATCATATCTACACTTGAAACTGTGTATGGAGTCAGCCTCCACCACATTGCTTCCTAATGCATTCCATTTGTCAACCACTCTGACACTAAAAAAGTTCTTTCTAATATCTCTGTGGCTCATTTGGGCACTCAGTTTCCACCTGTGTCCCCTTGTGCGTGTGCCCCTTGTGTTAAACAGCCAGTCTTTATCAACCCTGTCGATTCCCCTGAGAATCTTGAAAGTGGTGATCATGTCCCCCCTAACTCTTCTGTCTTCCAACGAAGTGAGGTTCAATTCCCGTAGTCTCTCCTCGTAGCTCATACCTCTCAGCTCGGGTACTAGTCTGGTGGCAAACCTTTGAACCTTTTCCAGTTTAGTCTTATGCTTGACTAGATAGGGACTCCATGCTGGAGCCGCATACTCCAGGATTGGTCTGACATATGTGGTATATAATGTTCTGAAAGATTCCTTACACAAGTTTCTAAAGGCCGTTCTTATGTTAGCCAACCTGGCATATGCTGCTGATGTTATCCTCTTGATATGAGCTTCAGGGGACAGGTCTGGCGTGATATCAACCCCCAGGTCTTTCTCTCTCTCTGACTCTTGAAGTATTTCATCTCCCAAATGATACCTTGTATCTGGTCTCCTGCTTCCTACCCCTATCTTCATTACATTACATTTGCTTGGGTTAAACTCTAACAGCCATTTGTTCGACCATTCCTGCAGCTTGTCCAGGTCTTCTTGAAGTCTCAAGCTGTCCTCCTCTGTCTTAATCCTTCTCATAATTTTGGCGTCGTCAGCAAACATTGAGAGGAATGAGTCTATACCCTCTGGGAGATCATTTACGTATATCAGAAACAGGATAGGTCCAAGTACAGAGCCCTGTGGGACTCCACTGGTGACTTCACGCCAGTCTGAGGTCTCACCCCTCACTGTAACTCTCTGCTTCCTATTGCTTAGGTACTCCCTTATCCACTGGAGCGCCCTACCTGTTACTCCTGCCTGTTTCTCCAGCTTATGCATCAACCTTTTATGGGGTACTGTGTCAAAGGCTTTCCGACAGTCCAAAAAAATGCAGTCCGCCCACCCTTCTCTTTCTTGCTTAATTCTTGTCACCTGATCGTAGAATTCTATCAAGCCTGTAAGGCAAGATTTACCCTCCCTGAACCCATGTTGATGGGTTGTCACGAAGTCTCTTCTCTCCAGATGTGTTACTAGGTTTTTTCTCACAATCTTCTCCATCACCTTGCATGGTATACAAGTTAAGGACACTGGCCTGTAGTTCAGTGCCTCTTGTCTGTCACCCTTTTTGTATATTGGTACTACATTAGCAGTCTTCCATATTTCTGGTAGGTCCCCCGTTTCCAGTGACTTACTATACACTATGGAGAGTGGTAAGCAAAGTGCTCCTGCACACTCTTTCAATACCCATGGCGAGATTCCATCCGGCCCAACAGCTTTTCTCACATCCAGCTCCAATAGGTGCTTTTTGACCTCATCTCTTGTAATTTCGAACCTATCCAAGGTCACCTGGTTTGCTGCCACCTCTCCCAGCGCCGTGATATCTCCCTGTTCTATTGTAAAGACCTCCTGGAACCTTTGTTGAGTTCTTCACACACCTCTTTGTCATTCTCTGTGTACCTGTCCTCGCCCACCCTAAGTTTAATCACCTGTTCCTTCACTGTTGTCTTCCTCCTGATGTGACTGTGTAGTAGCTTTGGTTCAGTCTTGGCTTTATTAGCTATATCATTTTCATACCTTTTCTCAGCTGCTCTTCTCACACTGACATACTCGTTCCTGGTTCTCTGGTATCTCTCTCTACTTTCTGGTGTTCTGTTATTACGGAAGTTCCTCCATGCCCTTTTGTTCAGCTCCTTTGCTTTCATACATTCCCTATTAAACCACGGATTCTTCCTTTGCTTCTCTGTTTTTTCCTGTTGGGCTGGGACAAACCTGCTTACAGCCTCCTGACATTTTTGGGTGACATAGTCCATCATGTCTTGTACGGACTTGGTTCCGAGTTCTGTGTCCCAATGTATATCCCATAGGAATTTATTCATCTCCTCATAGTTTCCCTTTCTGTACGCCAGCCCTTTGGTTCCCAGTTCTTTTTTGGGGGTGATAATTCCTAGCTCAACCAGGTACTCAAAGCTCAATACACTATGATCACTCATTCCCAAGGGGGCTTCCAACTTAACTTCCCTTATATCCGACTCATTTAGGGTAAATATCAAATCCAGCAAGGCTGGTTCATCCCCTCCTCTCATTCTTGTCGGTCCCTTTCATTCTTGTGTGTGTGTGTGTGTGTGTGTGTGTGTGTGGTGTGTGTGTGTGTGTGTGTGTGTGTGTGGTATGGGGTGGATGCTATTGCTACAGCTGTTGCTACAGCTGTTGTTGTCACTGTTGATGCAGATTCTCTTGTTTAAATCTGCTGTTATATCTGTTGTTTTATATATTGTACTACTGATGTAGTGTTACCTTGAGGAGGGCTGTTACGGTTCTTATATCCATTTTCACATGCAATAAATTTGCATTAATTATAAGGAACTTTAATGTGGTAATATTTGATGGTGTGTGACGATGTTCAGAGTTCAGAGATTATTTATAGTCTCGTCGCTTGAACGAGCCAACACGAAGGTGAGGTAGTCACGTGACGCAGTCCTTCCATGTTAGATGAACGGCAGTGTCGACGTTTCGCTCCGTCATGAACACTTAGATAGTCACGGCTTAATAACGGTCCATGAGGGAGCGAAACGTCGTCCCTTGCGTGACACGACTATCCTGGTGACGACTATTCTAGTGGCGACTATCCTAGTGGCGACTATCCTAGTGGCGACTATCCTAGTGACGACTATTCTAGTGACGACTATCCTAGTGGCGACTATACTTTTGTGACGGCTATCCTAGTGACGACTATCCTAGTGACGATTATTCTAGTGACGGCTATCCTAGTGGCGACTATCCTAGTGGCGACTATCCTAGTGACGACTATCCTAGTGGCGACTATCCTAGTGGCGACTATCCTAGTGGCGACTATCATAGTGACGACTATTCTAGTGACGACTATCCTAGTGACGATTATTCTAGTGACGGCTATCCTAGTGGCGACTATCCTAGTGGCGACTATCCTAGTGACGACTATCCTAGTGGCGACTATCCTAGTGGCGACTATCCTAGTGGCGACTATCCTAGTGACGACTATTCTAGTGACGACTATCCTAGTGATGACTATCCTAGTGACGACTATCCTAGTGACGGCTATCCTAGTGACGACTATCCTAGTGGCGACTATTCTAGTGGCGACTATCCTAGTGGCGACTATCATAGTGACGACTATCCTAGTGGCGACTATCATAGTGGGGACTATCATAGTGACGACTATCCTAGTGGCGACTATCATAGTGGGGACTATCATAGTGGCGACTATCATAGTGGGGACTATCATAGTGGGGACTATCATAGTGGGGACTATCATAGTGGCGACTATCATAGTGACGACTATCATAGTGGCGACTATCATAGTGACGACTATCATAGTGGGGACTATCATAGTGACGACTATCATAGTGGCGACTATCATAGTGGGGACTATCATAGTGGGTACTATCATAGTGACGACTATCATAGTGGCGACTATCCTAGTGACGACTATCATAGTGACGACTATCATAGTGGGGACTATCATAGTGACGACTATCATAGTGGGGACTATCATAGTGGCGACTATCATAGTGGGGACTATCATAGTGACGACTATCATAGTGGCGACTATCCTAGTGACGACTATCATAGTGGGGACTATCATAGTGGGGACTATCCTAGTGACGACTATCATAGTGGGGACTATCATAGTGGGTACTATCATAGTGGCGACTATCATAGTGGGGACTATCATAGTGACGACTATCATAGTGGGGACTATCATAGTGGGGACTATCATAGTGGCGACTATCCTAGTGACGACTATCATAGTGGCGACTATCCTAGTGACGACTATCATAGTGGGGACTATCATAGTGACGACTATCATAGTGGGGACTATCATAGTGGCGACTATCATAGTGGGGACTATCATAGTGGGGACTATCATAGTGACGACTATCATAGTGGCGACTATCATAGTGGGGACTATCATAGTGGCGACTATCATAGTGGGGACTATCATAGTGGGGACTATCATAGTGGGGACTATCATAGTGGCGACTATCATAGTGACGACTATCATAGTGGGGACTATCATAGTGACGACTATCATAGTGGCGACTATCCTAGTGACGACTATCATAGTGGGGACTATCATAGTGACGACTATCATAGTGGGGACTATCATAGTGACGACTATCATAGTGGGGACTATCATAGTGACGACTATCATAGTGGCGACTATCCTAGTGACGACTATCATAGTGGGGACTATCATAGTGGCGACTATCCTAGTGACGACTATCATAGTGGGGACTATCATAGTGGGTACTATCATAGTGGGGACTATCATAGTGGGGACTATCATAGTGACGACTATCATAGTGGGGACTATCATAGTGGGGACTATCATAGTGACGACTATCATAGTGGGGACTATCATAGTGGGGACTATCATAGTGGGGACTATCATAGTGGCGACTATCATAGTGGGGACTATCATAGTGGGGACTATCATAGTGGCGACTATCATAGTGGCGACTATCCTAGTGACGACTATCATAGTGGGGACTATCATAGTGGGGACTATCATAGTGGCGACTATCATAGTGGCGACTATCATAGTGGGGACTATCATAGTGGCGACTATCATAGTGGGGACTATCATAGTGACGACTATCATAGTGACGACTATCATAGTGGCGACTATCATAGTGGCGACTATCATAGTGACGACTATCATAGTGGGTACTATCATAGTGGGGACTATCATAGTGGGGACTATCATAGTGGGGACTATCATAGTGGCGACTATCATAGTGGCGACTATCATAGTGGGGACTATCATAGTGGCGACTATCATAGTGGGGACTATCATAGTGACGACTATCATAGTGGGGACTATCATAGTGGGGACTATCATAGTGGCGACTATCATAGTGGGGACTATCATAGTGGGGACTATCATAGTGACGACTATCATAGTGACGACTATCATAGTGGCGACTATCATAGTGGGGACTATCATAGTGACGACTATCATAGTGGGGACTATCATAGTGGGGACTATCATAGTGGCGACTATCATAGTGGCGACTATCATAGTGGCGACTATCATAGTGGGGACTATCATAGTGGCGACTATCATAGTGGGGACTATCATAGTGGCGACTATCATAGTGGGGACTATCATAGTGGCGACTATCATAGTGGGGACTATCATAGTGGGGACTATCATAGTGGCGACTATCATAGTGGGGACTATCATAGTGGGTACTATCATAGTGGGGACTATCATAGTGACGACTATCATAGTGGGGACTATCATAGTGGCGACTATCATAGTGGCGACTATTCTAGTGGCGACTATCCTAGTGGCGACTAACCTAGTGACGACTATCCTAGTGGGGACTATCATAGTGGCGACTATCCTAGTGGCGACTAACCTAGTGACGACTATCCTAGTGGGGACTATCATAGTGGCGACTATCATAGTGGCGACTATCATAGTGACGACTATCCTAGTGGCGACTATCCTAGTGGCGACTAACCTAGTGACGACTATCCTAGTGGGGACTATCATAGTGGGGACTATCATAGTGGCGATTATCATAGTGGCGACTAACCTAGTGGCGACTATCCTAGTGGCGACTATCATAGTGACGACTATCCTAGTGGCGACTATCATAGTGACGACTATCCTAGTGGCGACTATCCTAGTGGCGACTATCCTAGTGGCGACTATACTAGTGGCGACTATCCTAGTGGGGACTATCCTAGTGACGACTATCCTAGTGACGACTATCCTAGTGACGACTATCCTAGTGGCGACTATCATAGTGACGACTATCCTAGTGGCGACTATCCTAGTGGCGACTATCCTAGTGGCGACTATACTAGTGGCGACTATCCTAGTGGGGACTATCCTAGTGACGACTATCCTAGTGGCGACTATCCTAGTGGCGACTATCCTAGTGACGACTATCCTAGTGGCGACTATCCTAGTGACGACTATCCTAGTGGCGACTATCCTAGTGGCGACTATCCTAGTGACGACTATCCTAGTGGGGACTATCCTAGTGGCGACTATCCTAGTGGGGACTATCCTAGTGGCGACTATCCTAGTGGGGACTATCCTAGTGACGACTATCCTAGTGGCGACTATCCTAGTGGCGACTATCCTAGTGGCGACTATCCTAGTGACGACTATCCTAGTGGCGACTATCCTAGTGGCGACTATCCTAGTGGCGACTATCCTAGTGGCGACTATCCTAGTGGGGACTATCCTAGTGGCGACTATCCTAGTGACGACTATCCTAGTGACGACTATCCTAGTGGGGACTATCCTAGTGACGACTATCCTGGTGGCGACTATCCTAGTGGCAACTGTCCTAGTGACGACTATCCTAGTGGCGACTATCCTAGTGGCGACTATCCTAGTGGCGACTATCCTAGTGGGGACTATTCTAGTGACGACAATCCTAATGACTAATGTAGTGCGTTAAGTAACCTCTCTTATGACACTCTGGATATTCCCAGTTTACAGCTAACGTGTGGGAGGTTGAGTGTCGTTCTGTTGTCGTAAACTCACTCTCTGATGGTAGGGGTTTACCATGGAAACTCACACTGTAAACTCTCACTTGCCCTGACCAAATATATTCAGTGCCTGGCTTATAATACGCATTCTGAGCTCAAGAGAGGATACACATACAAATTATTTGTTATAATTTCCTTCACCAAGAGGTACAGTAATAACACTGACTGTATGATTTATGACTTAGCTCACTAGTAAACTGCCACAAATTTAGAGGGGGTTATATTATTATATTTAGTTACACCGTAATTAAACGGTTAACCTTTAATTAATTATAATATACCATAACTAAACGGTAAATGGGTTAATTTATTAGAAATGTTAAGATATAAAAATATAGCCAGTTTATCTGACTGAAGGCTTTGACAGTCGCAGGCGTCAAGCGTGGTACGCGTGAGTGGGCCTCGCTGGGTTAATGGCGTCGCCTCTCAGGTGACGCCACCTCAACATATACAACAATGTCTCGCTTCTTGTGTAGTCCCGACACCAGCCTGCCGAAATGTTACAATATGGCCGTGTACAAATTTAAGATTAATATATATATATATATATATTGTGTGGCACCTCAATCAGTTCGAGTATTTTGTTCACTCGCCGCTTAGGGCTGGAGGTCGTGCGGCGTATCAGACACAAATCTGATCAGACATGGGCACAACAAGGAGATGACGGATGTAGGTAGCACTTTCCCCTCTTGTCGTGGCCGAAGACGTCCGGTTACATGAGCTTACACTTCAGATACCAGCGGCACGCTCCATGTATCATGATTAAGCAGTATATATATACAGTATATATATATTATATATATATATATATATATATATATATATATATATATATT
>WNGS01011086.1:0-10363 GCA_020271785.1 Procambarus virginalis
TCTCTCTCTATCTCTCTCTCTCTCTCCTATTTGAGATAGGAAAATCCTCTTGACCTACGACGTGTAAAGTTTAAACTCAAACTCTCGTCTACTGTCTCCCCCCCCCTCATCCCCCCCCCCCATCCCCCCCTCCTCCCCCCCACCTCATCCCCCCTCACCCCCACCCGAACAACACACACACACACACACACACACACACACACACACCACACACACACACACACACCACACACACACACCACCACACACCCACACACTACACACATGTATCTTGACTACTAATCATGGGAGACTTCAACCATGGGAAGATAGATTGGGAGAACAGAGACCCGCATGGAGGACCAGAAACATGGAGAGCTAAGCTGCTGGACGTGGCAACAAGAAACTTTCTAAGCCAGCACATCAAGGACCAACAAAAGATGAGGAGAAGATGAACCAGCAATGCTTGATCTGATATTTACCCTAAATGAGTGGGATATAAGGGAAGTCAAGATGGAAGCACCCTTGGGAATGAGTGATCACAGTGTATTGAACTTTGAGTACCTGGTAGAGCTAGGAATTATCCCCCCCCCCAAAAAAAAAAAAGAACAAGGAAACAAAAGGCTGGCATACCGAAAGGGAAATTATGAGGAGATGAGAAGCTTCCTCATGGAAATACCTAGGGACACAGACCTCAGAGCTAAGTCAGTACAAGATATGATGGACTGTCACCCAAAAGTGTCAGGAGGCAGTAAGCAGATACATCCCGGCCCAAAAGAAAAAATCCGAGAAGCAAAAGAAGAATCCATGGTATAATAGGGCATGTATGAATATTTTTTTAAATTTTGCCCCGAGGGGCGAGTTTATTGGGCAGCGCCACTCATCTTGTGAGTGGACACACCGCCATAGCAGCATGTACATCATGTATGGAAGCAAAGAAACTGAACAAAAGGGCGTGGAGGAACTTCCGGAATAACAGAACACCAGAAAGCAGAGAGAGATACCAGAGAACCAGGAATGAGTATGTCAGGGTGAGAAGAGAAGCAGAGAAAAGTTATGAAAATGATATAGCAAACAAAGCCAAGACCGAACCAAAGCTACTCCACAGTCACATCAGAAGGAAAACAACAGTGAAAGAACAGGTAGTGAAACTTAGAACAGGAGAGGACAGGTATACAGAGAATGACAAAGAGGTGTGTGATGAACTCAACAAGAGGTTCCAGGAGGTCTTCACAACAGAACAAGGTGAGGTCACTGTGCTAGGAGAAAGGGAAGTAAACCAGGCGGCCTTGGAAGAGTTCGAAATTACGAGAGAGGAGGTCAAGAGACACCTGCTGGATCTGGATGTTAGAAAGGCTGTTGGTCCAGACGGGATCTCGCCATGGGTACTGAAAGAGTGTGCAGAGGCACTTTGCTTGCCACTCTCCATAGTGTATAGTAGGTCACTGGAGACGGGAGACCTACCAGAAATATGGAGGACGGCGAATGTGGTCCCAATATACAAAAAGGGCGACAGGCAAGAGGCACTGAACTACAGGCCAGTGTCCTTGACTTGTATACCATGCAAGGTGATGGAGAAGATCGTGAGAAAAAACCTGGTAGCACATCTGGAGAGAAGGGACTTCGTGACAAATCGCCAACATGGGTTCAGGGAGGGTAAATCTTGCCTGACTGGCTTAATAGAATTCTACGACCAGGTGATAAAGATTAAGCAAGAAAGAGAGGGCTGGGCAGACTGCATTTTCTTGGATTGTCGGAAAGCCTTTGACACAGTACCGCATAAGAGGCTGGTACATAAGCTGAAGAGACAGGCAGGCGTAGCTGGTAAAGTGCTCCAGTGGATAAGGGAGTACCTAAGCAATAGGAAGCAGAGAGTTACGGTGAGGGGCGAGACCTCCGATTGGCGTGAAGTCACCAGTGGAGTCCCACAGGGCTCTGTACTCGGTCCTATCTTGTTTCTGATATATGTAAATGATCTCCCGGAGGGTATAGATTCATTTCTATCAATGTTTGCGGACGATGCCAAAATTATGAGAAGGATTAAGACAGAAGAGGACTATTTGAGGCTTCAAGAAGACCTAGACAAACTGAAGGAATGGTCGAACAAATGGTTGTTAGAGTTTAACCCAACCAAATGTAATGTAATGAAGATAGGTGTAGGGAGCAGGAGGCCAGATACAAGGTATCATCTAGGAGAGGAAATTCTTCAGGAGTCAAAGAAAGAAAAAGACTTGGGGGTTGATATCACGCCAGACCTGTCTCCTGCAGCACATATCAAGAGGATAACATCAGCGGCATATGCCAGGCTGGCCAATATACGAACGGCATTCAGAAACTTGTGTAAAGAATCATTCAGAACTTTGTATATCACATATGTCAGGCCTGGAGTATGCAACCCCAGCATGGAGTCCATATCTAGTCAAGCATAAGACTAAACTGGAAAAGGTTCAAAGGTTTGCCACCAGACTAGTATCCGAGCTGAGAGGTATGAGCTACGAGGAGAGACTACGGGAATTAAACCTCACTTCGCTAGAAGACAGAAGAGTTAGGGGGGATATGATTACCACATTCAAGATTCTGAAAGGAATTGATAGGGTAGATAAAGACAGGCTATTTAACACAAGGGGCACACGCACAAGGGGACACAGTTGGAAACTGAGTGCCCAAATGAGCCACAGAGATATTAGAAAAAACTTTTTTAGTGTCAGAGTGGTTGCCAAATGGAATGCATTAGGCAGTGATGTAGTGGAGACTGACTCCATACAGTTTCAAGTCACAGGTGGTCACTGTCACAGGTGGTCACTGTCACAGGTGGTCACTGTCACAGGTGGTCACTGTCACAGGTGGTCACTGTCACAGGCCGTGACAGCGTGGCGTGACACCCGTCACAACGCTATCCTCGTGCGGAAATGCCGTGACGTGATGCGTCACTGACCGGTGGCACCCGTGTTCCACCAGGCTGTGACTGGCCTGCCTGCGTACAGTGCGGCGGGTCAGTGCGTACTCACCTATATATACTCGCAGGAAGAGATTAAGCTCCTGGTTCTTATATGAAGCAGTGCTGGATTACATTCCTACACTACTCTCGCACTGAAGATGTGCCTCTAAGTATGAGGTATGTCGTTGTCATGTCTCCTCTTTCTCTTAGTACGCGTTAATCTCGCGGCGTTGTATGTATTCTCCTGGGAGGGTTGAGCTTCAACACTCGGTTCCCGGTTTTCAACTCTAGCCTAACCTAATATGCTTCTCCAATCGTAACCTAACCTAACCTAACCTAACCTAACCTAACCTAACTTTAACTAGTCTGCTAGCCTAACTTAGCCTCTTAACAAACACACAAACATGGGGGACGTGTGTATGTGCCTCTTCAATGTATCAACAAACAAATAGATTCAATACAAAATATAATTGACAGAAAAAAGCCTAAACCCCCAAAAAAGAAGGCTATTATAAGGACTTAAAATTTGAGGAAATTCATGAATTGTTCAAAGACAAGTCTCGAATGTTTTGTGGTATGTAGCACATACCACATACCACATACCACATACTGCAGCATATGTAGCGCCTGTCACGTGGCCCCAACCACACTATGGTCGACCGGGAATGGGTCAATGGGTGGTATATATAGTGCCTTGTTTCTGGGAAGCTATTTGTCCTCCAACACGGGCCTTCCTACATGGTCCCTCCAACACGGGCCTTCCTATATGGTCCCTCCAACACGGGCCTTCCTATATGGTCCCTCCAACACGGGCCTTCCTACATGGTCCCTCCAACACGGGCCTTCCTACATGGTCCCTCCAACACGGGCCTTCCTATATGGTCCCTCCAACACGGGCCTTCCTACATGGTCCCTCCAACACGGGCCTTCCTACATGGTCCCTCCAACACGGGCCTTCCTACATGGTCCCTCCAACACGGGCCTTCCTACATGGTCCCTCCAACACGGGCCTTCCAACATGGTCCCTCCAACACGGGCCTTCCAACATGGTCCCTCCAACACGGGCCTTCCACCATGGTCCCTCCAACACGGGCCTTCCTACATGGTCCCTCCACACGGGCCTTCCTACACTGGCCTTCCAACACTGGCCTTCCAACATGGTCCCTCCAACACGGGCCTTCCTACATGGTCCCTCATACTGTACCCGGGACATAGTGATAAAGAAGGAGCTGGGATATGAGGACAAGGAGCTGGGATATGAGGACAAGGAGCTGGGATATGAGGACAAGGAGCTGGAATATGAGGACAAGGAGCTGGGATATGAGGACAAGGAGGTGGGGTATGAGGACAAGGAGCTGGGATATGAGGACAAGGAGCTGGAATATGAGGACAAGGAGCTGGGATATGAGGACAAGGAGCTGGGGTATGAGGACAAGGAGCTGGGATATGAGGACAAGGAGCTGGGATATGAGGACAAGGAGCTGGAATATGAGGACAAGGAGCTGGGATATGAGGACAAGGAGCTGGGATATGAGGACAAGGAGCTGGGATATGAGGACAAGGAGCTGGGATATGAGGACAAGGAGCTGGGATAAGAGGACAAGGAGCTGGGGTATGAGGACAAGGAGCTGGGATATGAGGACAAGGAGCTGGGATATGAGGACAAGGAGCTGGGATATGAGGACAAGGAGCTGGGATATGAGGACAAGGAGCTGGAATATGAGGACAAGGAGCTGGGATATGAGGACAAGGAGCTGGGGTATGAGGACAAGGAGCTGGGGTATGAGGACAAGGAGCTGGGATATGAGGACAAGGAGCTGGGATATGAGGACAAGGAGCTGGGATATGAGGACAAGGAGCTGGGATATGAGGACAAGGAGCTGGGATATGAGGACAAGGAGCTGGGGTATGAGGACAAGGAGCTGGGATATGAGGACAAGGAGCTGGGATATGAGGACAAGGAGCTGGGATATGAGGACAAGGAGCTGGGGTATGAGGACAAGGAGCTGGGATATGAGGACAAGGAGCTGGGATATGAGGACAAGGAGCTGGGATATGACGACAAGGAGCTGGGATATGAGGATAAGGAGCTGGGATATGAGGACAAGGAGCTGGGATATGAGGACAAGGAGCTGGGATATGAGGACAAGGAGCTGGGGTATGAGGACAAGGAGCTGGGATATGAGGACAAGGAGCTGGGGTATGAGGACAAGGAGCTGGGATATGAGGACAAGGAGCTGGGATATGAGGACAAGGAGCTGGGGTATGAGCACAAGGAGCTGGGATATGAGGACAAGGAGCTGGGATATGAGGACAAGGAGCTGGGGTATGAGCACAAGGAGCTGGGATATGAGGACAAGGAGCTGGGATATGACGACAAGGAGCTGGGTATATGAGGACAAGGAGCTGGGATATGAGGACAAGGAGCTGGGATATGACGACAAGGAGCTGGGATATGAGGACAAGGAGCTGGGATATGAGGACAAGGAGCTGGGTATGAGGACAAGGAGCTGGGATATGAGGACAAGGAGCTGGGATGTGAGGACAAGGAGCTGGGGTATGAGGACAAGGAGCTAGGATATGACGACAAGGAGCTGGAATATGAGGACAAGGAGCTGGGATATGAGCACAAGGAGCTGGGGTATGAGGACAAGGAGCTGGGATATGAGGACAAGGAGCTGGGATATGAGGACAAGGAGCTGGGATATGAGGACAAGGAGCTGGGGTATGAGGACAAGGAGCTGGGATATGAGGACAAGGAGCTGGGATGTGAGGACAAGGAGCTGGGGTATGAGGACAAGAGAATATACCACTCTGGATGATCGCCTGGTCGCCATGTGAGGGGCTGCCGATGCCAAAACAAACCCAATACCAACCGTCGGTAATATCGACTACCAGACCGGTATACGAGGCTCCAGATACCGATCTCCCAAACCGGTCGTTAATACCGGCAGATCGGTATAAAAGAGGCCGTTAAATTGAGTGGATACTGTATATCGCTTTTGCCTGTACACATGAGCCTGGTGGCACTGGCTCACCACGTGGGACCGCGTTTATTCTGTATTTAACTCAAAGTTCCATTTTTAATTTCTGTATTCAACTTTCTACGGGTCACTATGCACTGGGTGATCACTGTGGCCGTAATCCATAGTTGTAATCCTAAAAAATCCAACTATACGGTCCCAAGAGGACCATATTTTCTCCACAAGGCGATAAGTACCCCCACATAAACTTTAACAAATAAACATATGTAATATTATAAATATACTGTATACATATTATATATACATATATATAATATTATAAATATATGCATATAATATTATAACATCACAAACCCAACATGGAGGTGTGTGGAGGCTGCAATAAGGCACTTCGGAAGACTGTTGTAGGCATTGTATGTAATATTTGTAACATAAGATTTCACCTGAGTTGTACAGGATTACCTACACAATATGCAAACAGGGAAGGTACCTACTGGATCTGTGAAAGTGACAGACAGGTGTGGGAAAACATTGCCAAACTAATGAATGACATTCCTGAAGTACACAGGCTACAATTCACACAAAAACTACCAGAAATATATGCAGAGTATATAAAGACAGCAACGAACTCTGAGCACAACCCAGGGATTGAGAATTTAGAGAGTCAAAGTAGCAATGTAGAAGGACATAGCGTCGAGGTACACAAAATGAAGGCAATATTGTAGAGCAAACTGGTGATATGAATAAGGAGATAAAAAATGAGACGAATGAGAAAGACGAAAGCAACAAGGCGAAAGATAAGGGTAATACCGAGAATAAATGCAGAAACGAGAAAGTTGGAACAAAAATCACAGAGGTAGCCAAGTCGTACACGGATACAAACAAGAATAATGCAATCACAGATGAAAATATTTGCAGGTATTATGCAAAAGGACAGTGCAGATATGGGCCCAGAGGCACGGAATGCTCATTCATGCACCCACGGAAATGCCGGAACTGGTTAGGGAAAGGCAGATGTCGTTTTGATACTGAGTGTAGATATTTTCACCCTAAGCTATGCAAACTCTCAGTTAATGAGAGGAAATGCTACGATCTTCATTGCCCCGATTTCCACGTCAGAGGTACACAGCGCTATATAAGAGAGGAAGTCCAATATAATAGCCCTGAACATTTTTTAGAGGCAGGCAGAAACAGAGGGAGAAACAGACAGGCAGAAACGTGGCAGGAGTACGGATGGAGAGGGGAAATGCCCGAGACTGGACTACATTTCGTCATCAAGCCCACACATACTACACCCCCCAACTACACAGAGACTACCACACTCCCCAATATCACTTCCAAAACTGGACAAACCATTGCCACAACAACACACCCTGGGTCAGGGTAGAGAGGAGGGAGAACCACCAAAACCTTCCAGAAGTGACACACAATATGGACAATCATTCATTTTTGCAAACATTCAAGGTCTAAAGCCAAAGTCAAGAAATAAAGTCAAGTTCATAAATGGTCTCCTATTAGAGTCAAACTCCATATTTGGGGCATTCACGGAAACTCATACAAAAGATTACATGGATGGTGAAATCTGGATTCCAAATTATAATTTATACAGATGTGATAGAAAAACTAGGTCAAATGGGGGAGTAGGTCTGTATATTAAAGAGGACCTGGTATGCACAGAACTACTAAACTCAACTAATGAGGTGGTAGAGGTACTTGGAATTAAGGTAGAGAAACTAAACCTAATTATTATTTTAATATATAAACCGCCAGATACAACGGTTGAGGAATTCACAGAGCAGATGCACAAAATAGAGAACATACTTGATGACCTAGCAAACCCAGCTCCAGATATTATCTTCCTTGGAGATTTCAATTTACCGAGTCTAAGATGGAGAATGGCAAACACAAATATCATAGCAGGGAATGACCCGGGAAATAACCAGCCACAGGTCAGAGAACTTTTGAGATTCTGTGACAAATTCTCGCTCAATCAACAGATTACAGAACCAACTAGGAACGAAAACACACTAGACTTGTTATTCACAAACAATGATGAACTAATCAGAGACATAACAATCTCAGATACTTCATACTCAGACCATAAGCTCATTGAAGTGCGAACTAGCATAAATAACGGTAGTAGATCTAAGAGACCCAACAAGCGAGAAGGAATATTCAATCAATTCAATTTCAACAATAAGAGGATTGACTGGGAAAAAATAAATGTAGACCTTTCAACCATTCAATGGGAGACGGTCTTAAGCGACAAAACTCCCACACAGGGAATAGCTCAACTGACAGCTGAAGCTTACAAGGTCTGCTTGAAGCACGTGCCGGTGAGGAGGGGCAGAAAGAGGAACACTCTAGAAAGAGAACGCAGACGACTGTACAGGAGAAGGAAAAAAATTACGGAAATGCTTCGGCAGACACAACTATCACAAGCAAGGAAAATAAGCCTAAGCAGGGAGATCGAAGAAATCGAACAAACGTTGAAGCGATCATATGAGTCTGAGGAAATGGAATTGGAACAGAGAGCTATACAAGAGATAAGGAAAAATCCGAAATATTTTTTCACATACGCTAAATCAAAATCCAAAACCTCGACCAGTATTGGACCGTTAATTACAAATGAAGGTACGTACACAGAGGACAACAAAGAGATTAGTGAAATTCTAAGAAGCCAGTATGAGGCTATGTTTAGCACACCAATTAACAACATGAAAGTTGATGACCCAGACAGCTTCTTTATGAATGACATTCAAGCTGCAGATAATATAACGGATATTACCACAAACTCGGAAGACTTTGAAAGAGAAATTGACAATATGCCCATGCACTCAGCCCCTGGGCCTGACTCATGGAATTCAATATTCATAAAGAAATGTAAAGTACCAGTAGCGAGAGCACTCAGCGTAATATGGAGAAAGAGCCTGGATACAGGGGAGATACCAGCAGCACTTAAATCTGCAGATATAGCTCCGTTGCACAAGGGGGGAGTAAAGCCTTGGCAAAAAATTATAGGCCAGTTGCACTAACATCACACATAATAAAAGTGTTTGAAAGAGTGATTAGGAATCAAATTTCTAGTTTTATGGAAAACAATGAATTGCACAATCCAGGACAACATGGATTTAGAGCGGGAAGATCCTGTCTGTCACAGTTACTCAACCACTATGACAAAATCACAGAAGCCCTAGAAGAAAAGCAAAATGCAGATGTTGTATACACAGACTTTGCAAAGGCTTTCGACAAATGTGACCATGGGGTGATAGCTCACAAAATGAGGTCAATGGGAATAACTGGAAAAGTAGGACGCTGGATACTCAATTTCCTGTCGAACAGAACACAAAGAGTAACAGTCAATCAGATAAAATCGAGTCCAAGCGATGTTAAAAGCTCTGTACCTCAAGGTACAGTCCTTGCACCGCTACTGTTCCTTATTCTCATATCTGATATAGACAAAAATACACGTCACAGCTTCGTGTCATCCTTCGCAGATGACACAAAAATCAGCATGAAAATTACCTCTGCTGAAGACATTGAAAAACTACAAACAGATGTCAACAAAGTTTTCGATTGGGCAGCAGAAAATAATATGATGTTTAACAGTGATAAATTTCAGGTACTCAGGTACGGCAAAAATGAGGATCTGAAACATAATACAGGGTACAAAACACAATCAAATCTTCCCATAGTAGAAAAACAGCATGTCAAGGATTTGGGAATAATGATGTCCGACGATCTAACGTTTAGGGAGCATAACCAAGCAAATATCGCATCAGCCAGAAAAATGATCGGATGGATTACGAGAACTTTCAAATCCAGGGATCCCATCACAATGGTTGTACTCTTCAAGTCACTTGTGTTGTCCCGTCTCGAATACTGCTCAGTACTCACTTCCCCCTTCAGAGCAGGAGAGATTGCTGAAATAGAGGGAATACAGAGAACATATACGGCACGCATAGACGAGATAAAACACCTAAATTATTGGGATCGTCTCAAAGCTCTCCAAATGTACTCTCTAGAAAGGAGACGAGAGAGATACCAAATAATATACACGTGGAAAATACTGGAGGGCCAGGTCCCAAATCTACACAGTAAAATAACAACGTACTGGAGTGAACGATATGGAAGAAAATGCAAGATTGAACCAGTGAAGAGCAGAGGTGCCATAGGCACAATCAGAGAACACTGTATAAACATCAGAGGTCCGCGGTTGTTCAACGTCCTCCCAGCGACTATAAGAAATATTGCCGGAACAACCGTGGACATCTTCAAGAGAAAACTGGACTGTTTCCTAAGAGAAGTCCCGGATCAGCCGGGCTGTGGTGGGTATGTGGCTCTGCGGGCCGCTCCAAGCAACAGCCTGGTGGATCAAACTCTCACAAGTCGAGCCTGGCCTCGGGCCGGGCTTGGGGAGTAGAAGAACTCCCAGAACCCCATCAACCAGGTATCAACCAGG
>WNGS01011087.1:14251-27347 GCA_020271785.1 Procambarus virginalis
CGGTTCTTAAGGTGGTGTTTATGGGGCGTATACTCACGACGCACCCCTAGGAGGCCCCAGCATGATCGGCGATAGCTTCTTGTTGGGTATCCTGCCTATAATTGTGGGTCTATAGTGGGAGTGGAGGCACATTCGTGAATTAAAGTTTATGGTTCGTACCTATGTTGTGTTCTGTTTCTCCTTTACCTTCTCACACTCGTGGGGTGGGCGACCAAGCCCCCCGAGTCGGTCCGTGTTGGAAGACCGGGCTCTGTAGCCTCCGCTGCATTGGGCCCCGACCTTGCTCCTCCTTTGGCCTCTGACTACTCCCCTCGGCTCCCCTCCCTCCCTCTGTGGTTGCGTCGAGCCCCAAGCCCCCAGTGGTGACTACCTCGTCCCCTTTCACGGCTCCATCTCTAGTTGTAATACTGCGCCTTTTAACCCCTCTCTCTCTGGGGGTTCTCAACGCCGTCCTCGACACGGCCGCACTCGCTCGATTCCTTCCCGTTCTGATGCCTATCAAGCCTTGTTTGGTCCCGCTTCGTGGGCCAAATACTTTGATCTCCTCCCTCTTGATTCTGCGCCTCCTGACGATTTCTCCCTTCATCGGCACTTTGTGGATTCCGTGGATGCCTCTGTTACCTTCAACCCTACTTGTCTCGGTACACGTGTCGTTGCTGCTCCTTCTCAGAATGCAGCTTCCCGCTTGGCTGCCTTATCCTGCCTTGGCGAGACCCCTGTTCGGGTCTCAAAGAACGCTCAGTTGAATGCCAGTGTTGGCACTATTCTCCTCCCGCCCCATGTTGCGACCGGTGTTCGGAATCTGCAGGACTGCCACGATGATATTCGGCATATCCTGGATGCCCAGGGCCATTCTGTCCTCCGGTTGACTCGTTTACTCGTCCCCCTCGTGGTCGTCGCCGTCAACCCCTTCGGGTTGTGAAGATTACCTTTGATGGTAGGACCCTTCCACCCTCTGTCATTCTTGCTGGTGCCAGGTGCTCTGTCCAGGAGTACATTCCTTCTCCTAGGCTCTGTAACAAGTGCTGGAGGTTTGGGCATGGTGCCCTCCGCTGCTCTGGGATTGTTTCTGTCCTTTTGAGCGGGGGCGAAGGTCACTTTAAGTCGGAGTGCACTTCTCCCCAGGTTCGCTGCCTCAACTGCGGTGAGGCCCATCCTACCTTCTCCCGTGCGTGTATCCATTACAAGCTTGAGGCAGCCGTCCTCACCTTGAAGCACCGGAGCGTTTATCTTTTCCTGAGGCGAGGCGCCAGGTTCGCCGGCTCCCGCCTTATGCTAACGTCTCTTATGCTCGCATGTTGCGCTCTTCCTCTCCTCGTCCTTCCCACCTTCCTCAGACTTGCAACCGTTTCCGGGCCTTGGACCCTGATACGCCCACTGCCCCCTCCTCTGTTCCTTTGAGTTCTGTCCCAAAGGGTCCCCCTCCTGGTCCTCTGTCTGGGGTTCCCCTTCTTTCTACCCGTCTGTCATGTCTCCTGTGTCTTCTTCCTCGTCTCCCCCATCCTCCTTCCCATCCTTCTCCTCCATCTATTGACTCTCCCGCCGCCTGTCGTGTGGGCTGATGTCCATCGCTCTCCTAACGGCCGTCGTGTGTGCTCTCGTTCAGCTTCTCCTGTTGAGACGCTGGAATCCGTTGCCCAGTACGTAGTTGCTGGGACACCGGTCTCTTTAAGTCAGAAGCGTAAGCCTGGCTCCTCTCCTTCCTCCTCCCCGGCGGGTAAGAAGGCTTCGCTTTCTTCCTCGGCCCCTACTACTGACTCTATTGCTCCTTCCCCTCCGTTTCGGTGGTTGCGCCCCCTGTTCCTGCTATGGAGGTTTCTTTGGCCCCGCTTCCCTCTCGTTGCTGCCCTTGCTGAGGTGCGCTCCCCTCTTTCTACTCCCCCTCTTCCTGCTGCTGTCCTTGACTGCTCCTCTCCGTTGTCTCCTCCTCCTTCCTCCTCCGGACCCCGCCCGCCCACCTCTGGTCTGTTCTCCCGCTTCCTTCCCTCCGTCTTTGCTCAGTTTACCCATGCCCCCTAACCCTGACTTTGCTGATCTTTAACGTGCTGTGTTGCTCTTTCGCCTTTGTTTCTTCCTTGTTCTCTGTTGTTGTCCTTTCTCTTCTCGTCGATGTCTATTCTTCAATGGAACGTTCGAGGTTATTGCGCCAATTTCCTCGAACTCCAACTTCTGATTTCGCTGTTTTCGCCCCTTTGTGTCTGTCTCCAGGAGCCGATGCTTGGTGCTCGTCCTGGTCACTTTCGTGGATATTCCTTTCTCTCCCCCATTCAGCTGTTGCTGGGGCTCCTAACTCTTCTGCTCTCTTCATTCGCTCTGATGTTCCCTTTGTCCCCTTACTTTTTCCTTCGCCTCTCCTTTGTTCTGCTGCTCGTATCTTTGTGGGGAAATGGTACACTGTTTGTTCCATTTATCTCCCCCCGAGTGTCCCGCTTTCTCTTCCTGATCTGAAACACTTACTGGACTCCTTGCCGGAGCTTGTGCTCCTGCTGGGAGATTTCAATTGTCGTCATTCCCTTTGGAGTGATGTTCTGACGAACACCGTGGGTCGCCTTCTTGAGCCGTTTCTCCTCTCTTCTTCCCTGTTTCTTCTAAATTCTGGTGAGCCCACTCATTTGGACTCTCGGACTCGCACCCTTTCCTGTCTTGATCTTTCTCTTTGCTCTTCTCTTTACTTAGATTTCACATGGCAGGTTCTTGACGACCTCCATGGCAGTGACCATTTCCCTATCCTTGTTACCTTTTTCTCTTTTCGCCCTCCCCTCTCCTTCCCTAGGTGGCAGTTTGCGAAAGCTGACTGGGACCTCTTTACCCTCGGCGCTGCTATCTTTGACTTCTCCCTTCTACGTCTCCCTCGCTCTCAATTCCTTTTTCATGACACTGTCTTTGACGCTGCCCTCCTTCTATTCCTCGCTCTTCTTCTCGTGGTCCACGGAAGTACGTTCCCTGGTGGAATTCAGACTGTGCTCGGGGTGTTCGCTGTAAGTGTGCAGCCTCGAAAAGACACCGCCGTCGGCAGACGGCCGATTCTTTTCTTTTCTTTTCTTTCGGAAGGCGAGTGCGGTGGCCCGTAGGGCCGTCTGTACGGCTAAACGTGAAGTTGGGCATCTTATGTCTCCCCCATTACGTCCGAAACTCCTCTGCCACAGATCTGGAAGCGTATCCACAAGATAGTGGGTAAGTTCGTTCCTGATGTTTCCCCGGTCCTTCACCTCCGTGGTACTCTTGTGGCGAACCCGTTGCAGGTCGCTGCCGAACTGGGTTCCCACTTTTCTTCTGTTAGCTCTGATCTTCATCTTCCCCAGTCTTTCCTTCTTCGTAAACCTGTCCTTGAGTCTCGTTCTTTAGATTTCTGCACTCGTCTTCGACTTCCCTATTAACGATCCCTTCTCTCTCTCTGAACTTCGTTCTGCCCTGGTCCTCTGCGGTTCTATGGCAGTGGGCTCTGATAGTATTCATTATGAGGTGCTTCACCATCTCCCTCCGTGCATGTCTCAGTATTTACCGAGTCTGTATAATCGGATCTGGGAGTCGTCGTCAGTCCCTGAGGACTGGCTCGATGCCGTTGTCCTCCCTGTTCGCAAACCAGGGTCTCTGGGAACATCCCCTAAGGACTTTCGCCCTATTGCCCTCACAAGTTGTCTGCAAACTCTTCGGCCGTATGGTTAACGTTCGTCTGATGTGGTTCCTGGAACACCGTCACCTCCTCTCCCCTTCTCAATTTTGTTTCCGCAAGTGCCGCAGCTCGACAGGTGTCCTGGTGAACTTGGAGGTCTATATTCGTACTGCTTTTGCTGCGAAGACCTTCGTTGTTGCCGTCCTTTTTGACCAGGAAAAGGCTTACGACACCGTTTGGCGATATCATATTCTATCCCAACTTCATTCTTTTGGCCTTCGTGGTCATCTCCCTCTCTTTCTCTGCAGCTTCATCTCTCGTCGTTCCTTTCGGGTGACGCTTGGCACTGGTCTCATTCTGCCTCTTTTCAGCAATACGAAGGTGTGCCCCAGGTAGTGTTCTGAGCACTACTCTTTTCTGGTTGCCCTCAATAGTCTTCTTTCCTCTCTTCCTTCAGGCGTCTTCTCCGCTCTCTATGTCGATGATCTTACCCTTTGCTGTCAGGGTGATGATTCGTCTCTCCTTCAACGCCGGCATCAATTTGCGATTGATGCCATGTCATCTTGGGCCACCGATCATGGCTTTAAGTTCTCTTCTACTAAGACTTGACCTAAGACTTTTACTTGAAAAAGGGTTGTTCTTCGTCCCTCTTTGTCACTTTATGGTCACCCCTGAGTACAAAGATACCTTTGCCAAAGGTAAAGTGCGTTATCTTGGTCATGAGATAGGGAGTGGCAGCCTAGCTCCGTTAAACATACATACCCAAGCCATCCAGCATTACCCACAGCCTACCACCAGGAAGCAGCTCCTGTGCTTCCTTGGTCTTGCCTCCTACTACCTTAGGTTTGTGAAGAACTTTAGTACGGTAGCGACACCATTGATCACTTTAACCAGCCCCAAGCAACGGTATCATTGGACCATTCAGCAAACCGTTGCTTTTGAACAACTTAAATTCCTGCTCTGTTCTAATCCTATTCTCGCCTCGCCAGATATCACGAAGCCTTTCATCCTCCATTTCGACGCCAGTGGTACCGGCATCGGGGGTGTCCTGATGCAACAACGAGGCGAGGAGATTCTACTTGTTAGCTATTATAGCTACAAACTCAAGCCACACCAGAGGAACTACAGCACGATCGAAAAGGAGCTACTCTCCATCGTCCTGAACTTGCAGCACTTCGAACCTTACCTGCAAAGTGCTCGGTCTACCACCATCTACTCGGACCATAATCCCCTACGCTTCCTGCAGCAAGCCCAATTCAACAATCAACGGTTTCTACGATGGGCTTTATATCTGCAGAATTTCAACCTGGAGATCTTCTACATCAAGGGTTCTGACAACATCATAGCAGACGCCCTCTCCAGAGTCTGTGAAGTAGAGGCTGCTCCACCTATCACTCTACCACCTGAAGACGTTACTTCATCAGTAACAGCAGGCTTCGGGGGAGAGTTGTGACGATAATCTCTTTCAAGAGAGATTGAGCCTGCTCTTTCCTACTTAAAGTTACGTCGATTCTACAAGTACAAAATGCTACATTCAAGATACGTCACCAGTAGCACAAAACGTTTTGACCAGGAGGCAAAACGTACCCTGAACCCCCTTCACGCCGGCTCGCCACCCGTCTTCAACCAGCCAACTACCCATTCCCAGCTTGCCTGCTCCTTGATTGGTGACTCGCCGACCGCACACCTGTACACCGCACATCAGTGCCATCTACCTGAGTCGACGTCTGAGCCTGACCAGCTATCAACTTCAGAATATTCTTTGTGCTCTTAGAGTTGACATCTCTCTCTGGCATACTAAGCTCTCTGGCTTTCGTATACTAAGGGAGGTCTCAGCCATAGCCAATATTCTCAGCACCATTGCACAATTTCACATTATAATATTTAATCTATTGTGTTTTTTGTATTTATCTTTGTCATTTTTGCATTATTCAGTTACCCGAGATTTGTCTTTATTTTTATTTATGTTTAAAGTAAATATATTAATGTTTAATTGTTCATACTTTGTGTTTTACGTGTTCCTCCCTCTAACTTACCACAGACAACAGGCAAGCAGTCTATCTTTTTTTTGTAAGTGTGACCAGGCATTGACACCTGCCATTGGTGGACTGCCGAACATCAACACTCCAACACTATCCCGTCACATATTAAATGGTGTCGGATTTTCCAACACTGGATACCCAAACTCTAATACCATCAGAGAAGAACCCGGTTGCATCCCATCAGGGCCGTAACATAATTGGCATCCCCAGCGGGATCCGACCTCTTGTCAAGTACGTTTGACAGGGGTGGGTGGTGGCGTAGTGCAATCCCCTGTGAATAATTCCCCTGTTTGTAAATAATAGGACGTTATATGTCCTGTTCAGTGCAGTATTGGCGAGTGCGGAGCTCGGTGTGATTAAGTGCAGTATTGGCGAGTGCGGTGCCCGGTGTGATTAAGTGCAGTATTGGCGAGTACAGTGCTCGGTGGGTTAAGTGCTCAAGCGAAGCGGTGTGTTAAGTGTTTGTGCACCACTTAAGTGACAATGGCGGAGAAAGTGACCATTGAGGATCTGGACGATGTTCAGGACTTTCTGAACAAGGAGGACTATCTTGCCAGATTGAAATATCTGGGAAAGCAAGAACTTGTGCTAGTGAGTGCCTATCAGGAGATCAAAATACGTGAAAGTGATTCCCGTGTTGAGATCTTGTCAAAGGTTCACAAACATTTAAAGGTCGGGGAGAAGCAGGAAAGCGAGGCACAGAGTACAAAGGAAAGTGAGGTGGTAACTGCCACTGAAAAGGGAGATAAAGGTAGTGACATTGAAAGTGATGTGGGTGAACTGAATATAAGTTTTCTAACAGTCAAAATGCGTGCCTTAGAAATAAATCATGACATAGAATGGAAGAAATTAGAAATAGAACGGCAAATAAAAGAGAAGGAAATGAAAATGAAAGAAAATGAAATAGAAATGAAACGTTTGGCATTAGAGCAAGAAAAACAAGGAAAAGAGAAGGAAATGGAAATGAAACGGTTGGAATTAGAGCAAGAAAGAGAAAAGAAGAGAAGGAAAGAGAAGAAAGAAGAGAGAGAGAAGAGCGAGAAAGAGAAGACAAGGAGAAGGAAAGACAACACGAATTAGAAGTGCTACGATTAGGTGGTCAGAGGAAACAACGGAAACGAGTAGTTTCCATCCGGTAAGGAATATAAAGATGGTCCCAAAATTCAACGAAAAGGAAGTTTCGAAGTTCTTTGCAGCTTTCGAGAAGGTTGCTGCCTCTTTGTATTGGCCAAAGTAGAATTGGGCCATCATGATACAGTCCATCTTGACTGGGAAGGCTCAAATTGCCTACTCCACGTTGACCCTTGATGACTCCAGTGATTACGACAAGGTGAAGAAGGTAGTGCTCATGGCTTACCAGCTGGTGCCTGAGGATTATAGGCAAAAGTTCAGGAACCTGAAGAAGACCTCGGAGCACACGTTCACCGAGTTTGCGAACATCAAGGAACGGTTTTTTCAGGACTGGTGTGCTTCTCGAAAGGTGAAGATGAAAGAAGAACTCGAGAAGCTCATACTGTTGGAGGACTTCAAAGACTGCCTGTCAGGGGATCTGAAGACATACCCAGAGGAACAACAGGTGGAGACCTTGAGTGCGGCAGCCACCATGGTTGAGGCAGCCACCATCCTAACGCATCGATCCTCTACTAGGTATGTCCCAAAGAATTACCCACGTCTGTTTGGCAAACCTCGTCAGGAAGAAGAGAGACCCGCCCCACAAAGTGCTCTGAAGACGCCCCCAGGTAGTCCCCGAAGGACTAGTCCTAGCAGTCCAAAACACCGTAGTCCCAGGAGAAATGTTGTGTGTTGGACTTGCGGGCAGAAAGGGTACATTGCCGCTATGTGCCAAGGCAGAAGAAGTAACGGCCCACATAGGGAAGTAATGCTGATGGGTTGTGTGACACCGCCAGCTGAAACCCAGTCTCTAATGACTAGTCGAGTAGGACCAGGATTGTTTGCCCCTCACACTTCAGGCGGGTATGTAACGAGTGATCATACTGGTAGATCAGTTGTAGTGCTCAGAGATAGTGGAGCAGCCCAGTCCCTGATCGTGAGAGACTCGTTACCCGAGGGAATGAGTGTTGACGGGAAACAAAAGGTTGTCCTAGTTGGGTTTCCTTTGACGCGGTACGTTGCCCCTTTAGTGCAAGTACACCTAGACTCGCCCTACTTCAGTGGCACATGTGCGTTGTCAGTAGTTGATACCCTGCCTATAGCTGGGATAGACGTAGTTCTAGCTAACGACTTGGTGACAGGTTGGGACTACAATCATCTCAAGATTGTGGACGAGCCAGCTGGAGCAGCATTCAGGTCTGAGGTGACAGTAGGAAACGGTAATACCCAGGTACAGGCAGACGTGAGAGTATATAATATGTTTGATTCTCCCTCTACCCGACAGATCGAGAGCATCCTAACAGATTCTGCTGATTCTTCTCCCGACAAGAAACATGGGGTTATGGTGACAGGAGCGACTGAGCAAGAGGAGAGGCCTCGTGTACAAGCACCCACGTATACCCAAGAGTCTGGAGTGAAGGCACATCAGTACTTGCGGTATGGCAAGGTACAACGTTCACTGAACTGGCCAGAGATTCCCCAGACGTCAGAGGTATGTGAGGTATGTGCGCAAGTTCTAGTGCCCTCTTTGTTCCAAGCCAGGTTAGTGGATACAGGCAGCTATGGACATTACAGGCTCATGAAACTTATTCCTAAGTTAGTGAAATGTTTCTTGGCGGTATTTGTTTCATTCTTGTGTGTGTTCTAAGCAAAGATCTGTGGACGAACAGACAGATGACGGCTCCTATGAACATCGTGGAGAGACACAAGGGATTAGAGACTTGCACTGTGAGTATTGCAGTCGAAGAAGGGACCCGAAAGTTGATTGATGATACGGGAGTAGGAGAAATATTTTTTGAGTGACTATTCCCGACAGGTTGACAACCCCCGCATGATTGTTGATCTGGATTCAGCGTTATACGGAACGTTGGTCGACCTGATGGTGGAAGAGCGAACACAATCTTCAATGTACAAGCAGCCGTGTTGGGACTAGGTGTGGGCCTAGTAAGCGGTTATGCAGTAGGTACATGTTTAAAAACTGTCGCTGTCACTCCAAATTATCAGTCCCCTGTATTGCAGGTTCCCGTCTCCCTGAAGGATTGCTGGACCGGTATAAGAAATGCCTTCTGTGACCAGCCATCAGCGGTGCCGCAACACAGGGAGGTGTCGATTCACCCCAGATCGAGCCTTTGGAGATCCTTACTCAAGACATGTGAGATAATTGTGCCCCTGATTAGCATCTCAGTGGGGTTGTTGGAAGTCACATCAGGCAGGTCATTGCCTATGATCTTCAAGTTTTCCTTGTGCCAGAATCTCCCATTTAGGGCAGTTTGCGGACAAGACATCCTCGCCACATCAGTCCATTGTTTATGTGCGTCTAGTTTGATTTGTACCAACGTACTAATTTGGTTTGTTTTCTCTTTTATAGAAACCCAAACCAAATTCTTTTTGGTGGGGAGGTGTACGAACCCGAGTCCATCGTCGAAGCATGGAGCAGTGACATCAACGCCATCTGTGAGTCCGCTCCCGAAACCCCCACGAAATGGACGACGCCATCTAGTGGTGGTAGGAATATGCCAGCTGGACATGCTAGATTCTTGTCCTGGTAGCTCGTGAGGTAGCTGGTGCTGACCTCTAGTGAGGTGGTGCTCAGAACATCAGCACCATCTATTGAGCTAAAAGCTATACGTTTGTGGGTAAGCCAGTAAGTGATATGTCCTGGTGGTTCCCATGTAGTGGCCCAGTACTGATGATGTGTCTGCTTTCAGAGAGTCAACCTAGGACGGCTGTGATGTACGATGAATCAGTCTACCCAAGGCAGCCAAGGTCTCTTCACCAGTCTGCTTTGTAGAAGCAGTGAGCTGCCACCGGACGAGCACTCCTGAGTGTTCAATTGTCTGCCTGAGGAGTGGCAGTGATGGGATACGCTGTACCCGGGGCTGGCTGGTGGAAGAGACGACCAACTGCGATCCCAACCGAGGAGAGTAACCAGCGAGTTACACGAGGCTCCTGCCTAGGGCTCGCAACCCTAGTATTCATCGTGAAGTGGCCTAACAGCGAGGCTGATTGGTACCTGCCAGCTACAGGCTGGACTGTGGTTGTGGGCCTTCACGACGAGGCACCAGTGGAATTGTGATTTGGCTGGCCTGTGGCCAGGGTAGATTCATCGTGGTTTCCTGGTACCTGCAGAGGGTTGTGCCACGGAATAGGAAACCAGGCAAGACTGCACGAAGTGAGTGTCGCCAAGTGTTCAGCGTCTTCAGAGGGAGACGAAGATGTACATTGTGTAGCAATATTTCCCGTTTGTAACTTTTATTTTATATATGGTAGTGGGAAAAGAATTATATATATAAAGTGATAAAACTTGTGTATTTAATGTACCTCCCCTGTTTAATTTACTTACATTACGGAGCTAACCCCTTGAAAGCCTCTACTAACTTGGGGCCGGATACCCAAACTCTAATACCATCAGAGAAGAACCCGGTTGCATCCCATTAGGGCCGTAACATATGGACTTGCCCGAAACGCTATGTGTGCTAGTGGCTGTACAAGAATGTAAAAACACTGCTGTATGTTTAAATATACTGTCCCCTTGGTGTGTACCACCCATGCTAAATAGTTTATCTTTATCAACCCTGTCAATTCCTTTGAGAATGTTATAGATGGTGATCATGTCACCCTCAACTCTTTCCTGTCGCAGTGTCGTGGTCTTTTCCAGGTCTCGTAGTTCATACCCGTCAGCTCAGACCTAGCTGGTGGCATACCTCTGAACCTTTCTAACTTCGTTTTGTATTCACCTAGTGTGCTTGCAGGGGATGAGCTCGGCTCTTTCGGCCCGCCTCTAAACAGTCGATCAATCGATCAACTGTTACAAACTACTAACTATTTTTTCCACGCATACATACACACACCCAGGAAGCAGCCCATAGCAGCTGTCTAACTCCCAGGTATCTATTTACTGCTAGGTAACAGGGGCATCAGGGTTAACGAAACTGCCCATCTGTCTCCGCCGGGTGCGTGGATCGAACCCCGGTTCCTAGGTCCACGAGTCTAGAGCGCTCTCCACTCAGCCACCGAGCCACATGTGTTTGAGGTGATATGTACCCCTGGAGCCCCATACTGCAGTATTGGTCTGACATGTACAAGACTCTGAATAATTCCTTACCATAGTTTCTAAAGGCCGTTCTTATTTTTGCCAACCTGCATATGCCGCCGATATTCTTTTGACGTGGGCTTCAGGGGACAGGTCTGGTGTAATATCAACCCGAAGATATTTCATCTCTTCCTGATTCCTGAGAGATTTCCCGTTCCAGCTGGTACCTTGTGTTTGGCCTCTAGTTTTCTACCTATCTTCGTCACATTACATTTGCTTGAGTTGAACTCTAGTAGCCATTTGTTGGACCATTCCTTCAGCCTGTCCAGTCATCTTGTAGTCTCTAGCTGTCCCTCCTGTCTTAATCCTTCT
Source organism: Procambarus virginalis (assembly GCA_020271785.1). Classification (NCBI taxonomy): domain Eukaryota; kingdom Metazoa; phylum Arthropoda; class Malacostraca; order Decapoda; family Cambaridae; genus Procambarus; species Procambarus virginalis. Next base: position 25,422 of record WNGS01011087.1, read on the forward strand.
CATAATGTTAGCATCATCAGCAAACACTTGAGACCCACGGGAATGAATAACCCTTAAGAATACGATCCCCGCCGTGAGAATCGTTTTTACAACTAAGTACACATTTTACTGTCGAGTTAAACAGAGGCTACAGTAAAGGATTTGCGCCCAGTAATCCTCCCGGTCAGGATACGAACCCATGACAAAGCGCTCGTGGAACGCCAGTCATACCACTACACCAAGGAGACTGGTGTTTAAGTACTCCTTATCCACTGGAGCCCTTACCTTGTGTGCTTATCGTGAGCACGTGTGTGTGTGTACTTGCCTAGTTGTGCTTGCGGGGATTGTGCTCTGGCTCTTCGTCCCACCTCTCAACAGTCAATCGACTAATGAACAGGTTCCTGAGCCTACCAGGCTCTATCATATCTGCACTTGAAGTGTGTATGGAGTCAGCCTCCACCACATCACTTCCTAATGCATTTCATTTGTCTACTACTCCGACACTGAAAAATTGTTTCTAACGTCTCTATGGTTTATTTAGGCACCACTCAACTTCCCTGTGTCCCCTAGTGCAGGGTCTCCACAAACTTTTCAATGTAAGGGCCACATTATATATTTCCCATATTTATGCGGGCCAAAGGAATAAAAAATGAAAAAAAACAAATCGGTGCCAGTAATCTAATTTCCTAAAATATTAAAGTAGTAAACATGGAAAATTAAAACATCTTTTGGAGAAAAAATTAGGGTAAACTAAATAGATTCCTGCCTTAGTTTTATGCAACCAAATTAGTGTGACAAATGATACTGTCGTTTTGACTTTAAAATTCATTAAAATCAGGTTCCAGATTAGATGAGCCAATTGTAAGAATTGATTTCAAGTGATCATCAGACAAATTGGCTCGATAGTTAGATTTCACATACTTCATTTTGGAAAATGTTTTAACACAATTATGTTGAACCAAAAATGGACACAAAACTACAAGCAAACTTACAACTGATTGGTTGTAATGCACAACACATACTACCAGTACTAGTATCTGTGCGTCACACTATCGAGAGAGAGGAAAACTGACTCGGGCTGAGCGCCACCAGTCAGCAGCCCCAGCTTTCAATAATTCTGCGATGCCATTCGTACGATAATTGTTTTTCAAGGCCACCACACAGGGATTTGTTTGGCGGGCCGGATGAAATTATGTGGCGGGCCGGATGTGGCCCGCGGGCCATAGTTTGGAGACCCCTGCCCTAGGTGTATGCCCTTGTGTTAAATAATCTGTCTTTTATCTACACTATCAATTCCTCTGAGGATCTTGTATGTATTAATCATGTCCCTTCTAACTCTTGTCTCCCCGTGACATGAGGTTTATTTTCAGTAGTCTTTCCTCATAGCTCATACCCCTCAGTTCGGGTTCTAGTCTGGTGGCAAACCTTTGAACTTTTTCCAGTTTAGTCTTATGCTTGACTAGATATGGACTCCATGATGGAACCACATACTTCAGGTTTGGTATGACATGTGGTATATAAAGTTCTGAATTATTCCTTACACAAGTTTCTAAAGGCCGTTCTTATGTTATCAACCTGGCATATGCTGTTGATGATAACCTCTAGATATGGGCTTCAGGGGACAGGTCTCTCTCTCTGACTAGAAGTATTTCATCTTCCAAATGATACCTTGTATCTAGTCTCCTGCTCCTACGCCTATCTTCATTACATTACATTTGCTGGGTTAAACTCTTACAACCATTGTTCGACCATTCTGCAGCTTGTCCAGGTCTTCTTGAAATCTCAAGCTGTCCTCCTCTGTCTTAATCCTTTTCATAAATTTTTGCGTTGTTAGCAAACTTTGAGAGTAATGAGTCTATACCCTATGGGAGATCATTTACATATACCAGAAACAAGATAGGTCTAAGTACAGAGCCCTGTGGGACTCCACTGGAGACTTCACACCAA
>WNGS01011088.1:7175-17990 GCA_020271785.1 Procambarus virginalis
CCTTGTTTACTTAATACTTCTATTTGAAAGTAATTAAGCAATATAATTACGTTCATAGAAAGTAATTAGTTACAAGTCACAAGCAGCTTGGTCACGAGGCAGCGTGGGTGAAGCACATGGCAGTTGCTGGAATTCTTATCGACAAAGAATTTTGATACCCAGTTAATAAGTAATATAATTACTTTCATAGAAAGTAATTATAAAACAAAATAAACGTGATATAATAAATAAATCCTATATCGTTCAATAGTTTATAAGGTGATTAAGAATATGAATACAGGTAAATAAGTATCTAAGAATTTTGAAAGAATTAATAAATACATGATGATACGGAAATAATTTATATGTGATAAATAGATATATAAAAGTATTGAGATGTAAAAATGTGCAGGAATAGATCTATAAAGTGTTATTAAATATTAAAGGAGATTAAGTAGATAAAAAGTACTCAATAATTCCAACTAAAGCGTTATTTGGGTAATATATGAAAAAAGGAAGACTCCATCTTGCGGGTCGAACTGGTGACCGCGTGAACACCGGGTCCGACCTCCCAGTCTGGCCACGACTCTTCCTGCTTAATGAAGAACTCAGCAGTCATGCAGTCATTCACTTCACCATACATCTTTTCAACTGACAATTGATGCGTGTGAAGCAGAAAGTCGGGAAGGAAAATTATTCTTTATGAGAGAGGATGTAGGTAAGGTAAGGAAATGATGAGGTAAAAGCGCCAGGCCAGTATGAATATATAACACTTGGAAGGAACATTAGGATGGGCTGGGATGTGAGGACGGAGTGAAGGAACGCTGCTCAACCACTTCCACCTTCAGGGTCGAACATAAATGTATTTTATATACAGCAAAGATCTGAATATATTTAAACGAAGGAAACTGTATTGTTCTCTGGAATTCCTTAAGATATATAAAGGTGTTATTACACTTAGTATTTATTTAATAAATAAATAATTTTTGTGATAGCTTGTTTAAGGGCATTGATGTGCTCACCTGGATGTGTTCACCTAGACGTGCTCACCTAGATGTGTTCACCTAGATGTGCTCACCTAGATGTGTTCACATAGACGTGCTCACCTAGATGTGCTCACCTAGATGTGTTCACATAGACGTGCTCACCTAGATGTGTTCACCTAGATGTGTTCACCTAGATGTGCTCACCTGGATGTGTTCACCTAGATGTGCTCACCTAGATGTGCTCACCTAGATGTGCTCACCTAGATGTGCTCACCTAGATGTGTTCACCTAGATGTGTTCACCTAGACGTGCTCACCTAGATGTGTTCACCTAGACGTGTTCACCTAGATGTGCTCACCTAGATGTGCTCACCTAGATGTGTTCACCTAGATGTGTTCACCTAGATGTGCTCACCTGGATGTGTTCACCTAGACGTGCTCACCTAGATGTGTTCACCTAGATGTGCTCACCTAGATGTGTTCACCTAGATGTGCTCACCTAGATGTGCTCACCTAGATGTGTTCACCTAGATGTGCTCACCTAGATGTGCTCACCTAGATGTGCTCACCTAGATGTGTTCACCTGGATGTGCTCACCTAGATGTGTTCACCTAGATGTGTTCACCTAGATGTGCTCACCTAGATGTGTTCACCTAGATGTGTTCACCTAGATGTGTTCACCTAGATGTGTTCACCTAGATGTGTTCACCTAGATGTGCTCACCTAGATATGCTCACCTAGATGTGCTCACCTAGATGTGCTCACCTAGATGTGTTCACCTAGATGTGCTCACCTAGATGTGTTCACCTAGATGTGCTCACCTAGATGTGCTCACCTAGATGTGTTCACCTAGATGTGCTCACCTAGATGTGCTCACCTAGATGTGTTCACCTAGATGTGTTCACCTGGATGTGTTCACCTAGATGTGTTCACCTAGATGTGCTCACCTAGATGTGTTCACCTAGATGTGTTCACCTAGATGTGTTCACCTAGATGTGTTCACCTAGATGTGTTCACCTAGATGTGCTCACCTAGATGTGCTCACCTAGATGTGCTCACCTAGATGTGCTCACCTAGATGTGTTCACCTAGATGTGCTCACCTAGATGTGTTCACCTAGATGTGCTCACCCAGATGTGTTCCCCTTGATGTGCTCACCTAGATGTGCTCACCTAGATGTGCTCACATAGAAGTGCATCACACACCGCTCCTGTGCCAGGGAAGTCCACTACGGGTTCACCATAGTCCGTTCTACTTGCCCTGCTCCTGTGCCAGGTAAGTTACGGGCTCACCATAGCCCGTGATACTTGGAGTTTGTTCCGAGTAGCTGAATCTATAACAACAACAACAACCTAGAAGTGTTCACCTAGATGTGCTCACCTAGCTGTACTCACCTAGATGTGCTCACCTAGATGTGCTCACCTAGATGTGCTCATTTAGCTGTACTCACCTAGAAGTACTCACCTAGATGTGGTCACCTAGATGTGCTCACCTAGATGTGCTCACCTAGATGTACTCACCCTAGTTATCAGCGTTAAGTATTACCGAGAAATAAATCCTATTTTGAGCTTTTCAATTTGTTTTTCTAGAACTGATCACATGACAGGAATTTTATTTGTATGATTAAAAGAAGTAATAACAGTGTATTTGGCGTATATATGTTTGATTTTTATTTTACTTTTAGTTCGCAGCAAGTGCTGAAACAGGGAAGCAACAGATTGATGCAACCTGACTTTACAGTGTGTTTAAACTCATAAGGTTCAAATACTTGCCTTAAACCTTTAACAAAAATGTTCCTCAAGTTGTTTTCTATATTGAAGACTTCAAGCAATAGAATCCTAAAGATAGAAAAATTGAGTGTTTCCACTAACTTATGTAAATCTATAAAAATAGCTACCGTAATTATGTTATAAGTATAGTAATTGTTCAGGCATTAAGGTAATATTTATGGTAAAGACATGTATATTTCTTTTATGTACAGAGGAAATATATCTATATTCCTTACAGTATCTAACGGGATTAATTATATTATTAATTATATTTTTATATGGATGCTTGTGAAGAAGGAATCTATAATGAGAACGGAGCTATGAACGAAAATCTACTTGCACACAAACAACAAATATTCAGACATAACACGAATACATTCACACATGTTGTGAACTTTGCAACAGCATCGGAATAGCGATTTGTGAGCGTTGCAATACAGGAGTGAGTTGTTATTGTTGCAACACAGAAATAATATATTGTGAGTGTTGCAACACAGAAATAATGTGTTGTGAGTGTTGCAACACATGACTTACATATTTGTTATGAAAGTTGCAACAGCAAAATATTATAATGTATGAGTTGCTTCACATTATTTCTGTGTTGCAACGGTGCATCACTAACCACATAATATCCCTGTGTTTTATCACTCATACCACACTTTTTCTGTGTTGCAATAGTACAACACTCACCACACAGTATTCCAGTGTTGCAAAGGTGCAACACACACCACATAGTATCCCTGTGATGCAATGGTGCAACAGTCACCACATAATATTCTTGTGATGCATAACTGAGACCATATTCTCTCTGTGATGCCACACTCGCATCATGTTATACCTGTCAGTTGCAACATTCACAACATGTTACTTCTGTCTGCTGCAACTTTCATAACGAGTTATTTCTCTATTACAACGTTGCAACACTCAACACATAATTACCGTGTAACAGTGTTCAAAACACTTTATTTCTGCGTTGCATTATTCACAACACTTTTGTTCTGTCGTGCAAGACTCTCAACATGCCACTCCTGAGTTGCAACACTCATAACTGGTTATTTGTGTGGTGCAACTCTCCCAACACGCTAATCTTGTGTTGTAATGATGTAACACAACACTCATAGCCTGTAATTTATGCGTGCAACACTTACAGAACGTCATTTCTGTGTTGCAACACTCACAAAATGGCATTTATGTGTTGTAACACTTACAACACGTTATTCATGTGTTGCATCGCAGTGTCACTCTCAATATGTTATTGCTGTGTTTCAACACTCATAAGACGTTAGCAATGTGATGCAACACTTAACTCTTTTTCCCATCAAGCGTTAAACGTTGTATTCTTGCACCATATTAATTGTTCATTGTTAATATGTAAATTAATAATTATAAGAGATTGAAAAGATAGATAAAAGGTGATGGAAATAACTAAGTTATAAATAGATATAATGAAAATATTAAATAAACATTTAAAATTGGAAAGAATAAATTAATTATATGCAAATGAATAGTTAATTATGATGGTTAAGTGTACAAATACAGTTAATTAAGTATCTAAAAATGTGAATGGATTAATAAATACATGATGATTAAAGAACTAATTTAAATGTGATCAATAAATATGCAAAATGTGTTGGAATAGACCTATAAAAAAGTTAATAAATATTAAAGGGGATTAAATAGATGAAAAATAGGACTCAATAATTCCAACTAAATTGTTATTTATGTAATATATGATAAAAGGAATTACCTTCCAGAAGGGTCGAACTGGTGACCGCGTGAACACCGGGTCCGACTTCCCAGTCTGACCACGACTCTTACTGCTTAATGAAGAACTCAGCAGTCATACATCCATCCACTTCACCATACATCTTCAACTGACAATTGAGGTGTGAAGTAGAAAGTTGGGAAGGAAAATGAATCTTTATGAGAAGAGGATGTAAGGTAAGGTAAGGAAATGATGAGGTGAAAGCGCCAGGCCAGTATGAATATATGACGCTAGGAAGGGACATTAGGATGGACTGGGATGTGAGGACGGAGTGAAGGAACGGTGCTCAACCACTTGGACAATCGGGGATCGAACAGAAAAAGTATTTTATAGACATCATAGATCTTAGTAAGATCTTAGTAAGATCTCACCTAGATATACTCACCTAGATGTTCTCACTCTAATAATCAGTCTTTCATCTTGTTTAAAGCTTAAGTGTTACTGATACATGAAGCGGATTTTGTAGTGTTCATGTTTGTTTTAGTTATAATCCTAAGGTAAGAATCCTTGTTGAATGATTAGAGAAAAAAAAGCATACATTAATATATTTGACGAATAGATTTGATTAGGATTTTTCTTTTAGTTGGCCACAAGTGTTTAAAACCCAGAACAAACACAGATCGATGGAACCCCTGACTTTATAATGTGTTTCAACTTATAAGTTTCAAATTATTGCCCTAAACTTTGTCCAAAAAATTCTTGAAGTTATCTTTCTACATTGAAGACTTTGTTAATTGATTCCCAATGACAGAAATTAAGTGTATTCACTAAATTGTGTATTATAGCAATAGTTAATGTAATGATGGTAAATTAATTTCAACTTATTTTTTATTATAATTCTTTGTTGATTATAGAGAGAAAACAATTTTGGATGACAAAATTAAGATATATAATAGTCATAATAGATATATAATACATATAGAGGAACAAAAATACACAGTCATAACATGAATGCATACACATATGTTGTGAGTTTTGCAACATATAGGAATAGCGTTTAGTGAGTGTTGCAACAGGAATGAGGTGTTGTGAGCGTTACTTCACAGGATTGAGGTGTTATGGTGTGGTTATTTTGAGATGATTTCGGGGCTTAGCGTCGTTCCGCGGCCCGGTCCTCGACCAGGCCTCCTTTTTGTTACACACCCCCAGGAAGCGGCCTGTAGTAGCTATCTAACTCCCAGGTAACTATTTTATGCTAGGTAACAGGTGCATCAGGGTGAAAGAAACTCTGCCCATTTGTTTCTGCCTCCTCCGGGGTCGAACCTGGAACCTCAGGACAACGAATCCGAAGCGCTGTCCACTCAGCTGTCAGGCCCCTGTACTTCGTGCCCAAGTACTTGGACCATCGTGGATCGAACACAAACGTATTTTATGAGCACACATCTAATAAATTTAAGCAAACTGAAGTGTACACAGTTGTTCTCACCAGTTCATTAATGTTATTATGGCCAATAACTTTCAAGAAGTTACGGCATTAAACACGTTTTTCATTCAATTTCTTTATTGAAACTAGAGAGAAAAGAATCCTGTATGACAACCTTGATGGAAATGAAAGTCTACATATAGAGAAACAAAATTACACAGACATAAGACGAATACACACATGTTGCGAGTGTTGCAACACAGGAATAGCGTGTTGCGAGTGTTGCAGCACAGGAATGAAATGTTTTCAGTTTTGAAAATTCGAGTTGTGTGTTTTGCAACACTCGCAACACGTTATTTCTATGAGCCAACTCTCACAAAATGTTCTTTATGTATTGCAACACTCACAAAATGTTCTTTATGTATTGCAACTCATAACATTTTATGTATTCGTTGCAACACTAACAACACGTTATTATTGTGTTGCAAAACTTACAACACATCATTACTTAACACTCGCATAATTAAGTGTTGCAATACTTTCAACACTTAAAACTCGCATACTTGTATACTTAATACTTTCTAATTGAGATTAATTAAGTAGACATAATTACTTTCATAGAAAAAATTATAAAACAAAATATTTAATAAATAAATCCTATGTCGTTGTATAGTTTATCAGGTGATTAAGATCTGTACCTGCAGAGGGCCTATTGGCCCATATTTCTTGATGCTTCTATATTGGAGCGGAGTCTTGAAGTGGGTAGAATATAATTATGCGTTAATTGGCTGTTGATTGCTGGTGTTGACTTCTTAATGTGTAGTGCCTCGCAGATATCTAGCCGCCTGCTATCGCTGTATCTATCGATGATTTCCGTGTTTTTTGTTAAGACTTCTCTGGTGATGGTCTGGTTGTGGGAAGAGATTATATGTTCCTTGATAGAGCCCTGTTGCTTATGCATCGTTAATCGCCTGGAAAGAGATGTTGTTGTCTTGCCTATATACTGAGTTCTTTGGGGCTTACAGTCCCCAAGTGGGCATTAGAAGGCATAGACGACATTGGTCTCTTTCAAAGCGTTCTGCTTTGTGTCTGGAGAGTTTCTCATGAGTAGATTGGTAGTTTTCTTGGTTTTATAGTAAATCGTCAATTGCATCTTCTGATTTTTGTCTGTAGGGATAACGTTTCTATTAACAATATCTTTCAGGACCCTTTCCTCCGTTTTATGAGCTGTGGAAAAGAAGTTCTAGTAAAATAGTCTAATACGGGGTACAGGTGTTGTGTTAGTTGTCTCTTCAGAGGTTGCATGGCGTTTCACCTTCCTTCTTATGATGTCTTCAACGAAACCATTGGAGAAGCCGTTGTTGACTAAGACCTGCCTTATCCTACAGAGTTCTTCATCAACTTGCTTCCATCCTGAGCTGTGGCTGAGAGCACGGTCGACATAAGGGTTAACAACACTCCTCTTGTACCTGTCTGGAAAGTCACTGTTGGCATTGAGGCACATTCCTATGTTTGTTTCCTTAGTGTAGACTGCAGTGTGGAAACCTCCGCTCCTTTCCATGACTGTTACATCTAGAAAGGGTAGTTTCCCATCCTTCTCCATCTCGTAAGTGAAACTCAACACGGAATTCTGCTCAAATGCTTCCTTCAGCACTTGCAGATGTCTGACATCGGGTACCTGTGTAAAAATGTCGTCAACATACCTGCAGTATATGGCCGGTTTCAAGTTCATATTGACTAAGACCTTTTGTTCGATGGTACCCATGTAGAAGTTCGCAAACAGGACACCTAGGGGAGAACCCATGGCGACCCCATCTGCATGCCTATAAATGTGTCCATCCGGGCTCAAGAAGGGCGCCTCGTTAGTACAAGCTTGGAGTAGTTTCCTTAGGATATTTTCTGGTATGTCAAGAGGAGTACAGGCCGGATCACGATACACTCTGTCCGCTATCATCCCGATTGTTTCATCCACTGGTACGTTGGTAAACAGTGAATCTACGTCCAACGAGGCTCTTATCCCTGTGGCCTGTGTTCCCCTCAGTAAGTCAACAAATTCCTTTGGAGACTTCAGGCTGAAGGTGCAAGGGACATAAGGAGTCAGCAAGCCGTTGAGTCGCTTCGCCAGTCTGTACGTGGGTGTGGGTATCTGACTAATGATTGGCCGAAGTGGGTTTCCAGGCTTATGTGTCTTGACATTTCCATACGCATATCCAGGCTTATATTCCCCAATAATTTTTAGCAGGTGGAGTCCAGATTTCTTGGCGTTCACAGTTTCGATCAATTTGTTGACATTTGCCTTCAATTCGGCTCTAGTGTCCTTCGTTACCCTTTGGAATTTAGTTTGGTCAGAGAGAATGAGGTTCATTTTCGCCAGATATTCGTCTTTTTTAAGAATGACGTATATTGGCGACTTGTCACCTCTTCTGACGACTATCTCCTTGTTCTCACGAAGGCTCTTAGCTGCCGCTTTGAGCTCAGGGGACAGTATGGTGCTTCTGTAATTGCCTCGATTCTTTCCTCCTTCCACAATAAGTTCTGCTTGTAAGGTGTCTTTGGTGGTGACCTTCTTTTGTGTCTCGAGGTCGATAAAACCCATAAAACGGAGGAAAGGGTCCTGAAAGATATTGTTAATAGAAACGTTATCCCTACATAAAAAAAGAAGATACAATTAACGATTTACTATAAAACCAAGAAAACTGCCAACCTACTCATGAGAAACTCTCCAGACACAAAGCAGAACGCTTTGAAAGAGACCAATGTCGTCTATGCCTTCAAATGCCCACTTGGGGACTGTAAGCCCCAAAGAACTCAGTATATAGGCAAGACAACAACATCTCTTTCCAGGCGATTAACGATGCATAAGCAACAGGGCTCTATCAAGGAACATATAATCTCTTCCCACAACCAGACCATCACCAGAGAAGTCTTAACAAAAAACACGGAAATCATCGATAGATACAGCGATAGCAGGCGGCTAGATATCTGCGAGGCACTACACATTAAGAAGTCAACACCAGCAATCAACAGCCAATTAACGCATAATTATATTCTACCCACTTCAAGACTCCGCTCCAATATAGAAGCATCAAGAAATATGGGCCAATAGGCCGTCTGCAGGTACAGATCTCTTCTTCCCTTTAGCTTATACCCATTGTTTCGTGTTCTGTGTTTTCACCTCATTCAAACCATTGTAACATGTCACCTCACCCAAATGCAGGTGACAACTTTGGAGAATTGATTTTTCAGTTACCATCAACAGTGAAAAAGAATATAAGAAATATTGAGAAAATTCGTGTTAGAATTATTAATCTCACATTTTCGGTCATATTTAATAATATATATATATATATATATATATATATATATGATATAATATATCTATATATAGATCTAGTATATATATATATATATTTATATATAGAGTAGAGACAGGGTGAAATGGGCCTGCCCGGAAAGATATTGTAATATGAAAATCCGTTATCCTCCTACATGACATATCAGAAAGCATACAAATTGACGATTTACTATAAACCCAAGAAAACTGCGCAACCTACTCATGAGAATTCTCCATGACCAAGCAGAACGCTTGAAGAAGGACATATGTCGTCTATCCCTTCAAATGCCCACTTATGTGTCACTGTAATCCCCCCGCACAGGAGAACCTCAATAGATACGGTCAAGAGCAACCAAAACCATCTGCTTTACCACGGAAGTTAACGATGCATAAGCATCCAGGGGCTATCATCAAGGGGACGCATATAGATCTCTACCCAGCCACGCAAGACCTATCAGCCAAGAAGTACCTTCCCAAACCCACACAGAAATCATTGCTACTAGCAGCGCAGGCTAGGGCGGCTGGAAGATCGGATCGATGGCACTTATCACATCAAGAGTGCAAGCACCCGAGCACTTCACAGGCCCAACTAATACGACCAAGCCGTCATACTTATACTCCCACTCTCAAAGACTCCGCGTACAAATAATCAAACATCCAAGCAAAGTACGGGCCAATAGGCATCTCCTGCAGTTACCGATTCTATTCGATTCCGCTTATAGCTAGTGGTAGACCCATGGTTTTCCGTTTTCTTTTGTTGGTCTCACCTCAACCCCAAGAACCATCTAACGTACCCTGGTCACCTCCACGCCCAAATGCAGGGCTATCATAAAAGACAGCGTGTATTAAACCCTCTGTTTTCAGTATGAGTTGTCTAAAGTCTTTTGAAAAGCTATAAGGTTTCTACGACACCCGTGACTCCCAGTTCGCCGTGCAGACTAAGAACATAAAGAATGACACTTTTGGAGAGGAGTGGTTTCATTCCCGTGCATCCGCTGAAACAAATATAAGGAAAATTGATAAAATCCGTGTTAGAATTATTTATCATTACCTGTTTTCGGTCATATTTAATACATATTTATATAAGTCTGACCACCCTATACTATTACTACATATTATATAGTATATATTAATTATAGATACTATATATATCATATAGATATATATATACGATATGTCATACCTAGTAGCCCCAGACGACACGTCTCCCGGACTATGGCACAAGGCCCGATTCGCATAATAGGCCAAGTTTTCATGCCTTAATTGTTTTTCGACTACCTAACTTACCTAACCGAACTAACCTAAACTAACCGTGCTTCTTCCCCTCGGTGACCTAACCTAACGTAACCTATACAGATAGGTGGTGTAGGTTAGGTCCGGGTTGGTTAGGTCGGTTACTATATCACCTAATTGTTAACTTCCATAAAAAAATTACCTCATACATAATGAAGTGAATAGCTTTATCATTTCATAAGAAAAAAATTAGAGAAGATGTTAAATTCACAAAACTGTGGCTTATAGCCTAAATCGGCCGTGACACAGTTAGGCTGACATTGCGTTCGGGCTAGTAGGTACGACATATAGAATAAGATATATATTATATATATAATATAATATATAT
>WNGS01011091.1:0-10840 GCA_020271785.1 Procambarus virginalis
TGGTAGATTGGAGTATAGAGGTCATACCTTCCTTAGTTTAAAATACAGTGCATTTGAGTGGTGTGGCAACTTGCTAAAATAGTGATGAAAAATTAACATTTAATGCAACCAACATTCCAAAATGTATTGCGATTCAGGAAAATCCGTAATGGAAATAAAGGGTAAATTTTTAAGTTTATTTACCCATTATAGTGATGAAGATGCAGAGATTGCTGGAGCTTGAAATTTTAAATTTGCAATCTATGCAGTTGGGGCAAGAATTTGGTGGTTGGGCTGGTACAACAGGTTCTGGTAACAAAGAAAAGGAAGACAGTTTGGCAAAATGAGTTTTTATGGAAAAGAATTTCAGACTTAATATTTCATCGTTTCTTGATTGTACAAAATATTGGCATTATTCTCCAGATATGACTGAGAAATTCACAGAAAAGAAACAATCAGACAATTAAATCAATCTATAAAACCAAGTGTCAGGTTTAAACTTTAAGACTTCTCCAAATGTTGTAATGACTGACATGAACAGTATTCATTTATTTTGTTATACCAAGATAATCGTAGCTCTAAATTGGGATTGGGAAGTAGAAGTAATCTCGGAACAAAGTACGGATTTTAGACAGGTATCGTATACTTACTCCAGTGAAGGATATTTCCTTCAGGCCACAGTTTGTGTCGGGTCTAATGGCTCATAAAAGCCATTTTTCCAATATAATCTGTGGTGGAAAGGCATGAGAAAATGTTGCATTTGGTCACAAATGTGACACAAAAATGCAAAACAGTCTTCACATTTGATGCTTGCTTCACAATTTACATTGTACACAAACTTTACCTAATGAAAAAGGGGTAATTATTTATACTAATTTTAAGTACTGTATACCAAACATTTTAAACACTCTGAAGTCTAAATGTATTAAAGATTGTCATTAATTTGCATATATGTTTTGTTATTATACAGTTACCTTAATGACACAGCATATTTAATTTACCTTTATTCTGAACACAATTCAACTCATCAACACACATCCATTTTCAATCGCAACAACACATTTGCATCTGCTCTTTCTCCCCAATAAATCTCTGCATTTTTTCTTCTTTTTTGCCAGTCAGAAACAGTTGGCTGAGAATCTTGAATTTTTCAAGTTCTGCAGCAAGTACTTTGAAATATGGGATAACAAATTAGTAGAAAAATTGTAAGTGAAAGGAATGATTAGTATAATATGTTAAACAAATTTCATAGGCATTAAGCACAAGTTTTGTACATAATATTTATGATGTGGTCCATTTAATAAACCCTCAGTTAATACCATCAAATAATGTTGGGACATACCAACATTAAATGATTCCAAAGTTCTTCACCAGTGCCAAATAACTTTGAGTGTACTTTCTCCACAGTAGAATAGCCCGCATTTTGAATGTGTGGTGGTGAAAGTATGCAGGCAGAATGTCTGGGTGGCAATTTGAAGATTTAAGCATGGTACATAATTGCAAATTGTATAAAATATTAATATTTAGACAAATCTCAAGATATTACTATAACTAACCTTATGCTACCAAGTTGTTCAGTGTTATAGTAATTAATCTATAATTGTCTACCATACACTTAAAAATAGGCCAACAAAAATTATGGAAATTAACAAATAACAGCTGTAGAAATATTGTAAAAAAAATAATAGAAGATTACCATCAGATTGGAGCAGCTGGTCTTTGTTTGAGTCAATATATGATACCCTGCATCTTGTCTTTTTTCCGTTCTTGTTGTCACCTTTATTGAGTTGGTTCCTCCACGTTTAAGAGTCTCTTCAAGTACTCATTTCTTTGTATCATTGCAGCACGTGCTTTCTGGTGCTCACGTTCAAGATGTTCTCTAGTCATCACTGCTATTCTCGGTGAAATTCTGAAGAGAAAATAATAGTGTTCGAAGAAAAAGTACAAGAACAAAACAAGAAAATTATGCTTATGCAAAATTATGCTACAATGTACCTAGTAATAATCTTAAAATTTTGCTACAAATTACCTACTTATAATTATGTGTTAAATTATGGACTTCCCATAATGATATGCATGTTAGTGGCATTACCCATACTGCCTACCTGGGCCCCCCCCCTAGAGAGATAGTGACACAAGTTAAGGTAATCCCTTTAGTAAGGTGGTGGGTCAACATAAATAAGCTATAAGTAATAATAAGGACACAAATCAATATGTTCATTTAATAGTGGTATTAACATTTATATAAATTTAGCTAAGAATACGTTTTTACAAGTGTAACAAAGTGAAAGGAATGTATGAAAATTTTGATGATATATTAAAATGCTCATTGACTTGAACCTGTCTTCCTATATATAAAGTATAAAAATAGTAAACACAGTACCATTATTGTTGTCTGTAGTTATTTTTGGAACATCTGGTATGTACACCATACTGTCAAAATCCGATGATCTATCTGAAAAATTGATTGGTAGTGTAAATATTTGAATTCATTGCATAGCCTTTTATACTAACAAAAAAGAAAAATTGTACAGAAAAGCTAACACAACATTATAACACCTTTCTGTGTATTCTATGGTACAAAAGAAAACAAACCTTAATTATAAAGGAAAATAAACGGACAGAAGAACTATGCATACTGCTGAAACTACTTTCCACAAAAAATCTGAACCAAGGGATAGTCCCCGAGGATTTCAATATGAAAATTTCAACCTTACAATATTTAAAAAAAAAAAGCAGAAAGAGTTCAGCACAAAACTAATGTACGATCAGCTTGGTATAACACATCTGTAAGCTCATGGCGAAAATCCTAAGGGAGGGAATCATTTACCATCTTTCAGTGAACAATCTTATTCAATCGACACACCATGGTCTTCTTAAAAACAGATGCTACCTTATAAACCTCCTCACTTTTCGGACATGGTAACATGGTACTCAAAGGGTTTCCGGTGGATGTAGTATACATGGATTATGCTAAAGACTTTAATAAGTTACCACATGGAAAACTAGCAAGGAAATAACAGGTTCATGGAAAAAATTGTAAAATGGACAAAACAATAGTTAAAACAAAGAGAGCAAAGGGTCATACTAAATGGGAATGAATATGAAGAAATGTGGTAAGTTGAGTACCTCAGGGGTCCATTTTTAGGTCTAAATATTTTTCATATACTGAACATCTATGATATAGAAGAGAATATAATATAATCAACCACATCCTCATATTTGTAAATGTCTGGCGTTTCACGAGCACTTTGTCCTGGGTTCATATCCTGGCCGGGGAGGATTTACTGGGTTAGGCTAACCTAACCTAACCTAACTTAACCAAACCAAACCGGGTCCGTCTAATTACCACAAGCTACCACAAGCTTCACAAAGCTTCCTGGCAATACGTTAGTAATGAAAAATATGATATGTTAGGTTAGGCTGACCTAACCTAACCTAGCCTAACCTAATCTAACCTAACCTAACTTAACCAAACCAAACCTAACCTAACCGACGCTTGAATTGTCGACTCAATTTGGCGACACCAGCTCTTTATTTTCGTCTAATTTCATTGTAAAAAGATACTTTTTCAAACTAAAATTATGTTTTTTCGTGTTGTACGTTCAGCACCAACATTATAATGAGTAAATATATCATATTTATTCATTACTAACGTATTGCCAGGAAGCTTTCCGAAAGCATGTGTAGCTTGTGGTAATTAGACGGACCGACCAAACCAAGTATCTCAAGTACAAGTATCTCTGGGAATTCTTATTATCTGCTGTTGTAGAATTGACAAAATGGACACTGTCAACAAAATTATTCCCACATACACATAGGGCAGGGGACTGAATTTTCCCTGACAGGGACAATTCTGTAACAAATGTTCTATCATAAAACTTTGTACAGTTTATTAATTTCTTACCGTTTGATGTACCAGGATGATCCATGTGTGCTGAAGTTTTATAGCTGGAGCTGGAAGATCCTGTCGAGATGACTTCTTTAAAGAGACTAACAGCTTCCCACACATTGTGTATGAGTAAGTCCTCCAGTACTTGGCCTAAGGAGTTACCAGTCTGATTTGTAGAAACTAGTGAACTATGGAGATGAGATTGTTAATAATATACTTTTTTGAGATTCATATGACTTGCAGATTAAAAACCAACCTTATTTTAAAATAGTACACTAAAGTACATAGCAAATTGCGAAATTCGTAGCTTTAACTACTTTAAAGCTAAACACTCAAGCTTTGAAAATAAGCACAATTTGCTATTTTAAACAGAATCTGGCAACTCTGATTTAGCATGTAAACATTGACTTGCATTCACAATGTAGTTATTTATTTTTCAACAATTTAAAATGGGTTATGAAAATACACACATTGGTACATTATTGCAAAGGCACTATACTATATACATATATAGATATATAAATTGTTGCAAGTCGAGCAACATATATTTTACATTGAACAACAAATGAGATTGGAAAAGCAGTATTGCCAAAATAGACCCCAGACACCCTGTGGGTAGTAATGGACCCCCATACCGACCTATGAGGGGTAGTGGACCCCATAATAATACTATGGGCGGTAGTGGACACTATACAAACACTATAGGCGGTAGTTGACTTCATAGCGACCCTCTGGGCGGCAATGGCCGCCATACACATCCAGTGGGTGTTATTATAAATAAATAAATAAATATGTTTATTCAGAAAAGGTACATACATAAAGTGATTTTACATAAGTGGATCGATTTATAGATAGAGCTAGTACATACAATGCCTAAAGCCACTATTACGCAATGCGTTTCGGGCAAGAAAACATTAATATCTAAAACTTAATACTAATTGAGCAAAAAGAATAAAATGTTTTGAGAACAGATACAAATAAAGATAAAAAAAGGGGGGGAACATGACTGAAAACCAGCACAAATACAATATGTAGACAAACAGCGTTGAATAAAAAAATAAGACATGGGTTGACAATAGAGGGGTAAGGTAGGTTACAGAGAATTTATCAGGTAGTGTTTAGTTTTACATAATTTTAGTTTTACATAATTTTAGTTTACATAATTTATTGGACCCCATACTCATCCTGTGGGTGGTATTGGACCCCATACCCATCCTGTGGGGGTTGGAGCCCCATACCCATCCAGTGGGTGATAGTGGACGCCCTACTCATCCTGTGGGTGGTATTGGACCCCATACCCATCCTGTGGGTGGTTGGAGCCCCATACACATCCAGTGGGTGACAGTGGACGCCATACTCATCCTGTGGGTGGTATTGGACCCATACCCATCCTGTGGGTGGTTGTGAGCCCCATGCACATCCTGTCGGTGGTAGTGGACGCCATACACATCCAGTGGATGGTATTGGACCCCATACCCCTGTGGGTGATGGGTGGATGGATGATCCCCATACCCATCCTGTGGGTGGATGTGACCCCCATACCCATCCTGCGGGTGGTATTGGACCCCTTACCCACCTAACAGGTTTTAGTGGACCCTATACGCATCCTATAGTTGATATATAGAGACACCACACCATTTGCAGTAGTTTACCCCATAGAAAACATAACATCGTTTTCTGTTAGCGTTCCTACAGAACATTCTTAAATATTTTAAGGCACAAACTATTGTATATTATATTGATTGGTGAAGCACTGTAATCTATGTAATAATTTATAGTGCTTATTATAATTTACTAAGAACAACTAATATTTCTCAAAACAAAACTACGAGCCTTCAATAGGATGTAGCTGATTTGTAATATTCTAAGAGCATGGACAATAGTAGGTAAATTTCACAACCCATGTGTGACCTGAAAACTACAATTTTCATTATACGTGAACCAATCACGACTATTCTGCTATCTACGTTGATGGACGGGTACTGTGAGACGTAAATTGGTACGTGATGAAGAGTTTGGGCCTTGGTAAAAAAGTTAACTCGGAATATACCACATATGTACTAAATCACATGTAACATATGGACTTTAAGCATTAAGTCATATATGTGCTGTCTTGTGTGAGGACGGGTTGGTTTTTTTCTAGGATCTAATTATTGTATTGGAAACAGCATTTTGTAGTGGTCTTTTCTAGGATCTACTTATACGAAAAAACTCGTCAATTAAAATCCTCAATATGGTAATATAGTGACATATCAGGTTTTCATGTCGTGTGATTTAACGTAAAAAAATATTCGATTTTACCATATTTCGATACTACCTCATGTTTTCTCACGATATGTGATTTGGGCTTCAAATCTCAAAATTTCGCATAATATTGCACTTTTAAGCAAGTTTGCTTGCATTTGTTTTGTACTAAAGATCATCAAATTAGCAATATTTTGACGTTTATCTAATTTATTTACTTTTTTTTATGTGATTTAAACAAAATATCATCGAATTAGGCAATATTTTGCCGGTTTTTCCACGTTTTTCTGATTTTCAGTTATTGTTATTATTCATTAAATATACGATAAAATGATGCAACACATTATTGATTAGACCTTAAATATTAATTTTAATCAATATTTGTTTCGCGTTATTACACTGAGTAAGATATTGAAAAGGGTAGACGTTCTCGTTTTTATTGCATATATCGACGTTTCAGCCGGATTAGAGCGGTTTTACGTGTACATCTTCCATCGGTAATATAACCGGAAAATCAGGAACATTTTAGTTAATTCTAAGAAGACACATGATTTTTATCATTTGTATTGGAAACAGCATTTTCGTATGTCTTTTCTAGGATCTAATTAATACGAAAACTCACTCTATGATTTGAAGTTAAAATCCTCAAATTTGGTAATATAGTGATATTTCACGTTTTCAAGTGGTGTGATTTACGTAAAATATTCGATTTTACCAATATTTCGACACTACTTCATGTTTTCTCACGATATGTGATTTGGCCTTCAATTCTCAAAATTTCGTATTATATTGCACTTTTTTCCGTTTATATTACCGATGGTAAGATGTTCTCTAATAACACCGCTCTAATATGGCTGAAAGTCGAATATGCATAAAAACAGAACTTCTAACCCTTTTTCAATATCTTTCTCAGTGCTCTTAACGAGACACAAATTGATTGAAAATGAAGTATTTAAGTAGTTAATATCAAAATCAATATGTGTTTGCATCATTTTTATCGTAGTTTAATGAATTAAAAACAAAAACTGAAAATTCGAAAAACGTTGAAAAAAGGCAAAATATTGCTAATTCGATTATATTTTTGTTTAAATCACATAAAGAAAAGGGGATGATAAACGTCAAAATATTGCAAATGATGATTTATGGTACAAAACAGAATGCAATAAACTTGCTTAAAAGTGCAATATAATACGAAATTTTGAGATTGAAAGGCCAAATCACATATCGTGAGAAAACATGAAGTAGTACGAAATATTGTTAAACCATATGTGATTTACGTAAAATCACACCACTTGAAAACGTGAAATATGTACTATATTACCAAATTTGAATGATTTTAATTCATCATAAGTGAGTTTTCTACTATTATTAATCCAGAAAACGACATACAAAATTGCTGTTTCTCAAACACATGATAAAAAAATCATTGTGTCTTCCATTAGAATTAACTAAAAGCTTTCCTGATTCCGGTTATATACCCATGTCGAAGTGTAAACCGTAAAACCGCTCTAATACCGGCTGAAACGTCGATATATGCATAAAAACAGAACTCTCCCCTTTTCAATATCTATACTCAGGTTTTACAGCCTAAACACAATAGTTGGATTGCAAATGAATATTTAAGGTTAATTCTAATCAATAATAATGTGTTTGCATCATTTTATCGTATAGTTATTGAATTAATAACAATAAACTGAAAATTCAGAAAAACGTTGAAAAGGCAAAATATTGCCTAATTCGATATATTTTGTTTAAATCACATAAATAGAAAGGTGATGATAAACGTCAAAATATTGCTAAATTCGATGATTTATGGTACAAAACAAAATGCAAGAAACTGCTTAAAAGTGCAATATAATGCGATTTTGAGATTTGAAAGCCAAATCACATATCGTGAGAAAACATGAAGTATTTCGAAATATTGGTAAAATCGAATATTATTACGTAAAATCACACTACATGAAAACTGAAAAAGTCACTAATTACCAAATTTGAGGAATTTTAACTTCAAATCAAAAGTGAGATTTCGTATTAATTAGATCCTAAAAAGACATTGAAAATGTGTTCCAATACAAATGATAAAAATCAATGTGTTTTCATAGAATTAACTAAAATGTTCCTGATTTTCCGTTTATATTAACGATGGAAGATGTTCACGTAAAACCGCTCTAATCCGGCTGAGACGTCGATATATGCAATAAAAACAGAACTTTACCCTTTTCAATATCTTTCTCAGTGTCTTAACGAGATACAAATAGTTGATTGAAAATGAAGTATTTAAGGTTATATCTAATCAATTATGTGTTTGCATCATTTTTATCGTATGTTTAATGAATTAATAACAATAAACTGAAAATTCAGAAAACGTTGAAAAACGGCAAAATATTGCCTAATTCGATGATATTTTGTTTAAATCACATAAAGAAAAAGGGATGATAAACGTCAAAATATTGCTAAAATTCGATGATTTTAGTACAAAACAGAATGCAAGAAAACTTGCTTAAAAGTGCAATATAACACGAAATTTTGAGATTTGAAGGCCAAATCACATATCGTGAGAAAACATGAAGTAGTATCGAAATATTGGTAAAATCGATATTTTTACTTAAATCACACACATGAAAACTGAAATATGTCACTATATTACCAATTTGAGGATTTTTACTTCAAATCATAGCGAGTTTTCGTATTAAGTAGATCCTAGAAAAGACATACGAAAATGCTGTTTCCAATACAAATGATGAAAAATCATTGTGTCTTCATTAGAATTAACTAAAATGTTCCTGGATTTTCGGTTATATTACCGATGGAATGATGTCCGTAAAAACCGCTCTAAATGGCTGAAACGGCGATATATGCAATAAAACAGAACTCTCTCCCCTTTTCATATCTTCTCAGTGTCTTAACGAGAAACAAATAGTTGATTGAAAATGAAGTATTAAGGTTAATTTCTAATCAATATGTGTTTGCATCATTTTTATCGTATATTTAATTGAATTAATACACATAAACTGAAAATTCAGAAAAACGTTGGAAAAACGGGGAAAATATTTGCCTATATTCGATTATATTTTGTTTAAATCACTAAAGAAAAAGTGGTGATGATAAACGTCAAAATATTGCTAAATTCGAGTGAATTTAGTTACAAAACAAAATGCATAGAAAACTATGCTTAAAGTGCAATATAATCGAAATTTTGAGATTTGAAGAGCCAAATCACATATCGTGAGAAAACATGAGAGTGTCTTGAAATATTGGTAAAATACGAATTTTTACGTAAATCACACTACATTGAAAAACGTTGAAATCAGTCACTCAATACCAAATTGAGGATATTTTAACTTACAAATCAAAAAGTGAGTTTTACGTATAATTAGATCCTACAAAAGACATGAAAATGCCTTTTCCAATAAAATGATAAAAATCAATGTGTTTCATTAGAATGTAACTAAAATGTCCTGATTTTCCGTTATATATACCGATGGAAGATGTCACGTAAAACCGCTCTAATCCGGCTGAAACGTCGATATATGCAAATAAAAACAGAACTTCTACCCTGTTTCAATATCTTTCTCAGTGTTATAACCGAAACAAATAATTGATTAGAAAAGTAAAGTATTTAAGGTCTAAATCAATCATTATGTGTTTGCATCATTTTTATCGTATTTTAATGAATTAATTAACAATTAAACTGAAATTCAGAAAAACGTGGAAAAACGGCAAAATATTGCCTAATTCACTGTATTTTGTTTAAATCACAAAAAGAAAAAGTAATAATTAGATAAACGTCAAAATATTGCTAAATTTCGATGCATGTTGTAGTTCAAAAACAAAATGCAAGAAGACTTGCTTAAAAGGTCAATATATGGGAAATTTGAGATTTGAAGGCCAAATCACATATCGTGAGAAACATGAAGTAGTATCGAAATATTGGTAAAATCGAATATTTTTACGTAAATCACACCATGAAAACTTGAAAATAAGTCACTATATTACAAATTGAGGATTTTAACTTCACAAAGCGATGTTGTTCGTGTTAAGTTAGATCCTAGAAAAGACATTGAAAATGCTTGTTACCAATACAAATGATGAAAATCAATGTGTTTTCATTAGATGCAGGCGAAGAGTCACAATAACGTGGCTGAAGTATGTTGACCAGACCACACACTAGAAGTTGAAGGGACGACGACGTTTCGGTCCGTCCTGGACCATTCTCAAGTCGCTTGTGTCACAAGCGACCTTGAGAATGGTCCAGGACGGACCGAAACGCGTCGTCGTCCCTTCAACTTCTAGTGTGTGGTCTGGTCAACATGTTTTCATTAGAATTAACTAAATGTTCCTGGTTTTCCGTTTATATTACCGATGGAAGATGTTCACGTAAAACCGCTCTATATGGCTGAAACGTCGATATATGCAATAAAAACAGAACTTCTACCCTTTTCAATATCTTTCTCAGTGTCTTAACGAGACACAAATAGTTGATTGAAAATGAAGTATTTAAGGTTAATATCAAATCAATTATGTGTTTGCATCATTTTTATCGTATGTTTAATGAATTAATAACAATAAACTGAAAATTCAGAAAAACGTTAAAAACCGGAAAAATATTGCCTAATTCGATTATATTTTGTTTAAATCACATAAAGAAAAGGGGATGATAAACGTCAAAATATTGCAAAATTCGATGATTTATGGTACAAAACAGAATGCAATAAAACTTGCTTA
>WNGS01011092.1:0-10092 GCA_020271785.1 Procambarus virginalis
TTTGCATATCCTCAATTAGCTCTAACCTGCCAAGAACACCTCCTTTCCTTATATCTTGTGGTGAGAATCCTTTGAAACAATCGTCTGTTGGTGGGTCTACATCCCCAGTGGTGGTGGCGGTGGCCATCTTTGTTTTTGTTCTAGAACCAAAACAAACTTTTTCAACTCTGCTATTTTCACTCACTTTTACTTGTTTATTGTATTTTATTTGCTTCTACACTTCCCTGAACCTATATGTAACCTGGGACACCACTGTAGCCCTCAACCTGTTCCCAATACTTAGGTAATTCGATATTTCCAGGAGCTTGCTGCAGTGTGACTCCTGCCTCCTCCGTGGTGGTCGTGGGTGTAATTACCTAAGTGTAGTTACAGGATGAGAGCTACGCTCATGGTGTCCCGTCTTCCCAGCACTCTTTGTCTTATAATGCTTTGAAATTACTGACGGTTTTGGCCTCCACCACCTTCTCACTTAACTTGTTCCAACCGTCTACCACTCTGTTTACAAAAGTGAATTTTCGTATATTTCTCTGGCAGGGGTCCGTCTAATTACCACAAGCTACACAAGCTTCCTGGCAATACGTTAGTAATGAATAAATATAATATGTTATGTTAGGCTGACCTAACCTAACCTATCCTAACCTAACTTAACCAAACCAAACCAAACCTAACCGAAGCGTGGATCGTCGACTTGATTTGGCGTCACCAGCTTTTTATTTTCATCTAATTTCTTTTAAAAAGATACTTTTTCAGATTAAAATTATGTTTTTCATGTTGTACATTCAGCACCAACATTATAATGAGTAAATATGTCATATTTATTCATTACTAACGTATTGCCAGGAAGCTTTGTGAAGCTTGTGTAGCTTGTGGTAGCTTGCGGTAATTAGACGGACCGTCCGGCAGCTTTGTTTCGTTAGTTTAAATCTATGACCTCTTGTTCTTGAAGTTCCGGTCTCAGGAATTCTTCCCTATCAATTTTATCGATTCCTGTTACTATTTTGAACGTAGTGATCATATCGCCTCTTTTCTTCTATCATCTACTTTTTGCATATTTAATGCCTCTAACCTATCCTCGTAGCTCTTGTCCTTCAGTTCTGGGAACCACTTAGTGGCATGTCGTTGCACCTTTCCCAGTTTGTTGATGTGCTTCTTAAGATATGGGCACCATACAACCGCTGCATATTCCAGCTTTGGTTTAACCCTTTAACTGCGCAACGCGCCTGCAGGCTCGCGTCTGGTTTGCGCAACGCGCCTCTGGGTATTTGTATTTTTCACGTTCGATTCAAAACTCCCGCGGCTACATGGGGTTCACATCAGCTTCCTCAGGGCTCTTGTAAACAGACGCCATCTTTAAAAAAAATCGTGGTCCACATTCCCGGGTGTGGGAGCCTCAGTAGTGAGTGAGCAACCAAGGCTGGCGCTCGCAGCATAAGCGCACAGCACTGCTGTTCAGCGTGTGACCACAGCATCGCCTAATAATGTCAAAATATATATATAAACTTGTATTATTTAGCCATGATAGTATTATAGAAGAGCCTGAGTGTGATAATGACTGGGTACAATGTTCAAATATCAGTGATTCAATGCTGTTCACGATGTTCACAGCGCTTGCCACAGCACCACAGCATTATTTCGTCCATCTAGGAATCTTCAAACAATTTCTTAGGTTCCTTTTCAAAATAAACGTTTGGTCAATTATTCATTTACAGGAATTAGTGACCAGGATTGTGGTTATAATTAGCGTTGTGCGTAGTATTGTGGAAGGAGGAATTTTGGTGAGGGAGGGAGGCGAGAATTGAGGTAGCCTCATTGCGTGTGTGTGTGTGGCTGCCACTCTTGTTTTGCTCACCATACTAGCTTAGTGGTTCGCTATGGGCAAAACATGTGTACATGGGTATATATAGTGTGTATATAGTGTAAGAACAGCAACAGGAGAATGTTGAGAGGAGCTATTTTGGTGAGGGATGTGACGTAATCGTAGCGTCGTCTGCTGTGTGATTTTTCATGCAGTGTATGGTGGCCACTGTACTGTTTGGACACAATACCGGCTTACTTGCATAGTTCTGGTAAATAAAACATGTAGATAGGTATATAGAACATGTGTAATAAGAACTATAACAGTATGGTGGGAGGAGCAATGTTGGCGAGTAAGATGTTGGAGTGAGGGAGACTGGCTGGGTGTGGCTGCTCTCACTCGAGGTGTTCTGAATGTGTTCATGGCCAAATGCTCCTATTGGCCCATACGAGGCAGCTGCTATTGGCATATACGAGGCAGCTGCTATTGGCCCATATGAGGCAGCTCCTATTGGCCCATATGAGGCAGCTCCTATTGGCCCATACGAGGCAGCTCCTATTGGCCCATACGAGGCAGCTCCTATTGGTGAAGCAGCTGCTACGCGATGTTCTGAATGTGTTGATGGTAAATGTATATGGTGTGTGACAGTGTATAGTGTGTACATATGTTGTAAATATACATAAATGAACATGAAACATTGGTGTGAATAACTGTATGATGGGAGGGGGCAAAGTTGGCGAATACAATGTTGGAGAAGTGAGGGAGTGGGGGCTNGGGTTCGCTATGGGCAAAACATGTGTACAGGGTATATATAGTGTGTATATAAGTGTAAGAACAGCAACAGGAGAATGTTGAGAGGAGCTATTTTGGTGAGGGATGTGACGTAATCGTAGCGTCGTCTGCTGTGTGATTTTTCATGCAGTGTATGGTGGCCACTGTACTGTTTGACACAATACCGGCTTACTTGCATAGTTCTGGTAAATAAAACATGTAGATAGGTATATAGAACATGTGTAATAAGAACTATAACAGTATGGTGGGAGGAGCAATGTTGGCGAGTAAGATGTTGGAGTGAGGGAGACTGGCTGGGTGTGGCTGCTCTCACTCGAGGTGTTCTGAATGTGTTCATGGCCAAATGCTCCTATTGGCCCATACGAGGCAGCTGCTATTGGCATATACGAGGCAGCTGCTATTGGCCCATATGAGGCAGCTCCCTATTGGCCCATACGAGGCAGCTCCTATTGGCGAAGCAGCTGCTATGCGATGTTCTGAATGTGTGATGGTAAATGTATATGGTGTGTGACAGTGTATAGTGTGTACATATGTTGTAAATATACATAAATGAACATGAAACATTGGTGTGAATAACTGTATGATGGGAGGGGCAAAGTTGGCGAATACAATGTTGGAGAAGTGAGGGAGGGCTGGCTGGGTTGTGGCAGCTCTCACTCGCGGTGTTCTGAGTGTGTTGATGGTGAATGTATATAGTGTGTGACAGTGTATAGTGTGTAAATAGATGTATATATACATAAATTAGCATGATACATAGTAAATATGTGCTGCATATGTGTACACAATTGTCATGCACGTAACACAGTGCCTTCGGACAGTACGGATGTTTTACATCCATAATATAGTGTACGTGTTCACTATACATAGGATTAGCACGTAAAAACAAATAAAATGTATTTGGAACTGTGCGAAAAAAATGAACGAAAAATATTCGCGGCAACTCGCGCGCCCCGCCCCGAGCACCCCACCACGCCCGGGAGCTTACGGCACGGGAGCATGGGGAATGATGACGTCACGCCCCAACTTACGGACCCATAGCAGCCAAAGTAAGTACAATTTCGACCTTTTTTTTACATAGCCATACTGAGGGAAGGGTTTTTGACACTTTAAAAAGAAAAAATAATTTTTTCCAGAGAATTTATTTCCTGCGCACCACGGGGTGTCATATTTGGAGGCAACGCAGTTAAGGGGTTAAAGTTCCAGGTCTCAGGAAATCTTCCCTATCGATTTTGTCAATTCCTGTTACTATTTTGTATGTAGTGATCATATCACCTCTTTTTTCTTCTGTCTTCTAGTTTTGGCATATTTAATGCCTCTAACCTTTCCTCGTAGCTCTTGCCCTTCAGTTCTGGGAGCCACTTAGTAGCATGTCTTTGCACCTTTTCCAGTTTGTTGATGTGCTTCTTAAGATATGGGCACCACACAACCGCTGCATATTCTAGCTTTGGCCTAACAAAAGTCGTGAACAATTTCTTTAGTATATCGCCATCCATGTATTTAAAAGCAATTCTGAAGTTAAAAGCGTGGCATAGGCTCCTCGCACAATATTCTTTATGTGGTCCTCAGGTGATAGTTTTCTATCTAGAACCACCCCTAGATCTCTTTCTTTATCAGAATTCTTTAAAGATTTCTCACATAATATATAGGTTGTGTGGGGTCTATGTTCTCCTATTCCACATTCCATAACATGGCATTTATTAACATTAAATTCCATTTGCCAAGTGTGCTCCAAATACTTATTTTGTCCAGGTCTTCTTGAAGGGCATGACAATCATCTAAGTTTCTTATCCTTCCTATTATCTTAGCATCATCAGCAAACATGTTCATATAATTCTGTATACCAACTGGTAGATCATTTATGTAGACAATAAACATCACTGGTGCAAGAACTGAACCCTGTGGTACTCCACTTGTGACATTTCTCCATTCCGATACATTGCCTCTGATCACTGCCCTCATTTTTCTACCAGTCAGAAAATTTTTCATCCATGTTAGAAGCTTACCTGTCACCCCTCCAATATTTTCCAGTTTCCAGAACAACCTCTTATGTGGAACTCTGTCGAAAGCCTTTTTTAGGTCCAGATAGATGCAGTCAACCCAACCATCTCTTTCCTGTAATATCTCTGTTGCTCGATCATAGAAACTGAGTAAATTCGATACACAGGATCTTCCAGATCGAAAACCATACTGTCTGTCTGATATTATATCATTTCTCTCCAGGTGTTCTACCCATTTAGTTTTAATTATTTTTTCCAATATTTTGACTATTACACTTGTCAATGATACCGGTCTATAATTAAGGGGGGTCTTCCCTGCTTCCACTTTTGTAAATTGGAACTATGTTAGCCTTGTTCCACACATCAGCTACAACTCCTGTAAACAGGGATGCCTGAAAAATCAGTTGAAGAGGAATGCTGAGCTCAGGTGCACATTCTCTCAGAACCCTTGGTGAAACTCCATCTGGACCAACTGCTTTGTTCTTATTTAGCTCCTTGAGCATTTTTTCCACTTCATCTCTAGACACCTTTATGTGCTCTATGTTGTTCTCTGGAATTCTTATTGTATCTGGTTCCCGGAAGATTTCTTTTTGTACAAACACACTTTGGAACTTTTCGTTTAGTGTTTCACACATTTCCTTTTCATTTTCTGTGAATCAATTTCCTATTTTCAACCTCTGAATATTATCCTTTACCTGCAATTTGTTGTTAATGAATATATAGAATAGTCCTGGTTCTGTTTTACATTTGTCTGCAATCCCTTTTTCAAAATTTCTTTCTGCCTTTCTCCTCGCTGCAGTGTAGTTGTTTCTCGCATCTTTGTATCGCTGGTATGTTTGGGGGTTTGGCCTTTTCCTGTACTGATTCCATTTTTGTGTCTTTGGTCTCTGGCCCTCTCGCACTTTCTGTTGAACCAATCCTGTTTCCTAGTTCTGCTTCTCTGTTTTGGTATAAATTTTTTTGTTGCCTTTATCATATATTTCACAAAACTTGACATACATCGTGCGGTGCTGGCGGAGCTGCTCCGGGTTGCTTTCGGTTTTGGTGTTCCCTCTGCACCAATTTGCAAGCTATCTCTGGTGTGGTTCACCACCAGCCTGCTCTTGCGCCGCTTGAGCTGTCCTGGTCCTTGGATTGGGTGCTTTCTTCTCTCTTCTCCTCGGTTTGTTGTGGCCCCCTTCGTTTCTGGATTGTTTTTCCGAGGCTCTTTTTTATTTTGTTGGCATTGGCCTTTGGGGGTAAGGTCGGGGAGCTTCATGCTCTCTTCCGACGCTGGGGTTTCTGCTCTTTTGGTCCTTCATGTTAGATTGTTTGCTTGCAGTAGTCTCCTTCATTTCTTGCAAAGACTGTGGCAGCTGCTTTCCCGTGGGGTCCTTGGGTTGTTGATGCTTGGTTGGTCTGGCCGGGGGTGCATCATGTGTTGTGTCCGGTTGCAGCCCTCCGCCATTCTTTGCGTGCCACGGCTTCCGTGACCGGGAACGTATATTGGGTTGCTCCAATTTCCCTTCTTCCCTGTTCCAGGGTGCGGTTCTCTCAGGTTGTCCGCAGGGTGATTTGGTCCAGCCAGCCTGTGGTCTATCCCCATGCCCTCGACGTTCATTTTTTAAAAAACTCGTTCTTGTTTGCTGCACTTGCTCCGACTTAGGCAACATGTCTTGAGCTGACATTCAGGCGCGGGGTTTCTGGCGGTCAGACAGGGTCTTGGCTGCATGTTACTTCATTGATGTTACTGGGCCTCATTGGGCCTGTGTGGTCTTGGGTTGGAGTTTGCAGTCTGGACATTTATGGACAGTGAAGACATACTGTACATACTTGGCTTCGCGTTGGGGAGCGAGCAACGACCGCAACAACGTCCTGGGTAAGTCCCTCTTGTTTTAGTCTTTTGGTAGGTAGCTCCGGGGAGCCGACAGGACTCCCCCTAGAAAACCAGCATTGAATGTAATGAAAAGCCATTTTCTGGGGTCTCACGCCATGACCCGGAGGCTTCTCGGCAATCTTCCTTCCCTCCAGTTGGCGGTTTTTCACATGGTTTTGATATCCAGCCTCAGAACTGGGGTTTTGGGTCGCCGGCACGAGGGGTCTGGGGCTTCCCCTTTGAAAGTGGAGCTGCACAGACGGCAGCGTGGCGACATGGTGACGTTATGCTCGTTTGCTCGTTTTTGTTTGGGGAGTTCTGCCCACTAGTTCAGCTTTCAGTAGCAATTTCTTAACCAGAATTGGAATTTGTTTTGGGATGCTTATCTTTCTGGGTGCCTGACCTGGTCAATGGCAGACACAGAATGCTTCCAACCACACTGGGGTTTCTATTGGCCATTGCTCCTCGTGCCTCTCTGAGGGGTGCCAGGTTCTGGCTTGTGGTCCCCGGTAGGCCTAAGAACTCCATTCACACTGACTGATGCCAAAGTCTAATATTAGCAATATCAGCCTGGATAGCACCAGGGAGTCTCCGGGTCTCTTCCTGAAAATAGCATTTCATTACATTCAACGCTGGTTTTATTGTTTATAGAAAAGAAAAGATGCTGACACAAATGCCTCTTGAAGGTCACCTCATGCAATGAATTCAACCCTGCAATGAACCGGGGTTGGTCCTATATAGTGCGTTGATTCAAGGTCATACTGTACTTAGTAATGCTATAATGACACCAGCTGCATATCCACTTTGTGGACACTTCTTACTACTATTCTCCTTCTTTGTGCAACAGACAGGTGGTTGCATCTCTTTATAACTGCATTATCCCTCAGTTCCAGTTAATAGGAGCTGTTCTTCTTATCAACAAAACTTTTTTTTTTAATCGTCTAAAATCTATTTCTAAAAATATTGGAATAAAACTTTCATTACACTAAATCCAATAAGTTGGAGATTTGTTTAACATTTATAAGAAATTTTCACATGCAGTACAACCTCGATTCAAAGCACTACTGTCTCCACTCGATTATCCAGACTATATGGGAAGGACCCCAGCCGGATAATCACGTGTTCCGGATAATGGAACTTTTTCACTTCTGAATCTAAAAGTTACCATTTCCAGCTATTTTTATACTACAAGCAACATAATTTGAATTGCCTTGCCACATATAATTATTAAATATTCAACTAGAAACCTCATCTTACCTTGTTGTTGTTCATCTTCTTGATTGATGCCACACATCTTGAAGTTAAGAATTCTTAACAATTTACGTAACCTATACTAACACAACACTAAAATTAACACTTAAAATTACTGTACAGTTCATTAAGCAAAGTTAGTTTTGAATGCCAGCTGCTGAAGCCTCACTGGTTGAAGGTGCTTGGCTTGCCTGTGGCACCTCACTGGTTGAGGTGTATAACACCTAACTTGTCTTTAATTGTTAGGACAACCTTCTTCCTCTTAACACCTCCAGAACGATTGATGCTGCTACCAGACATAGTCTTGGCCAAAAATGTTCATAGTTACTATGAAAATAAGTTATTTAATAAAATATTTCACTAATAGCATGGTACTGTGGTATAACACGAGAGACGGGAGCACTTGGGTTGACCAGGCATGGACGGGTCCACTTGGGGCAGCTATAACACGTTACATAGGCCGCCAGGAGAAAAAAACTCATAATATTTTTGAAGGAAACTTCAGCCTGTGCAAATTGTTTTTAGGAAACTTATATATTTGTTATTACATAATTACTAGTATTTCTTTCGTTTTTGGCTATGAAAACCGGATAAAAACCCACCCACCCCACCCCCTCCTACACCATGCGCCTCGAGCCACAGCTGTACGGGATTAATACGGTATGGCTCGCCGCCTGGCTTTCATATCCGGACAATTCACTGCTTGTCCAGCTGACTGCCCTGATAGCGCAACATCGGCAGCAAGATAACCGGACCAGATTTTTTATCCGGTCAAACAACCCATGGACATTTTTGCCGGATATTGAGATAACTTTATCCGGTCACGATTTTGGCGATATAAGGACGTTTTTAGGATATTCGAATCCCGGATAATCGAGTGTCTACAGTATATGGGACCAACCTCAGTGCGTTGAAGTGTTGGCTTTGTTGCAAGAGGTGACCTTCAGGAGGCATTTGCGTCAGTGTCCTTTTTTCTCTTGTACACAATAAAAATGCATTATCATATTATATACTGTACCTATATATTACTACTCTACTAAAAATACTGTGTTACATTTGTTATATTTACCTTATTGTTGGAGTTATGTCCATCTTGAAATCTCATGGAGTTGTGAATGCTGTACAGTAAATACGTACTGTAATGTATTATGGCGTTAGCACTGTGTTGATTAGCCACTTAACACTTTCTCACACACGGCAGAAGTCTGTAACTTTCCCCTCGTGCGCCTAGCGTTTCAGGCGACTGCACAGTGACACTTAGAGATATATAGAAAGAGATACCAGAGAACCAGGAACGAGTATGTCAGTGTGAGAAGAGCAGCTGAGAAAAGGTATGAAATGATATAGCTAATAAAGCCAAGACTGAACCAAGCTACTACACAGTCACATCAGGAGGAAGACAACAGTGAAGGAACAGGTGATTAAACTTAGGGTGGGCGAGGACAGGTACACAGAGAATGACAAAGAGGTGTGTGAAGAACTCAACAAAAGGTGCCAGGAGGTCTTTACAATAGAACAGGGAGATATCACGGCGCTGGGAGAGGTGGCAGCAAACCAGGTGACCATGGATAGGTTCAAAATTACAAGAGATGAGGTCAAAAAGCACCTATTGGAGCTGGATGTGAGAAAAGCTGTTGGGCCGGATGGAATCTCGCCATGGGATTGAAAGAGTGTGCAGGAGCACTTTGCTTACCACTCTCCATAGTGTATAGTAAGTCACTGGAAACGGGGGACCTACCAGAAATATGGAAGACTGCTAATGTAGTACCAATATACAAAAAGGGTGACAGACAAGAGGCACTGAACTACAGGCCAGTGTCCTTAACTTGTATACCATGCAAGGTGATGGAGAAGATTGTGAGAAAAAACCTAGTAACACATCTGGAGAGAAGAGACTTCGTGACAACCCATCAACATGGGTTCAGGGAGGGTAAATCTTGCCTTACAGGCTTGATAGAATTCTACGATCAGGTGACAAGAATTAAGCAAGAAAGAGAAGGGTGGGCGGACTGCATTTTTTTGGACTGACGGAAAGCCTTTGACACAGTACCCC
This sequence comes from Procambarus virginalis, assembly GCA_020271785.1. Lineage (NCBI taxonomy): Eukaryota > Metazoa > Arthropoda > Malacostraca > Decapoda > Cambaridae > Procambarus > Procambarus virginalis. The sequence goes on from WNGS01011092.1 coordinate 9,744, forward strand.
ATAAAAGGTTGATGCATAAGCTGGAGAAACAGGTAGGGCGCTCCAGTGGATAAGGGAGTACCTAAGCAATAGGAAGCAGAGAGTTACAGTGAGGGGTGAGACCTCAGACTGGCGTGAAGTCACCAGTGGAGTCCCACAGGGCTCTGTACTTGGACCTATCCTGTTTCTGATATACGTAAATGATCTCCCAGAGGGTATAGACTCATTCCTCTCAATGTTTGCTGACGACGCCAAAATTATGAGAAGGATTAAGACAGAGGAGGACAGCTTGAGACTTCAAGAAGACCTGGACAAGCTGCAGGAATGGTCGAACAAATGGCTGTTAGAGTTTAACCTTTAACTGCGCATG
>WNGS01011096.1:0-26495 GCA_020271785.1 Procambarus virginalis
AAAAAAATTCAACCCGTCCTCACACAAGACAGCACATATATGACTAATGCTTAAAGTCCATATGTTACATGTGATTTAGTACATATGTGGTATATTCCGAGTTAACTTTTTTACCAAGGCCCAAACTCTTCATCACGTACCAATTTACGTCTCACAGTACCCGTCCATCAACGTAGATAGCAGAATAGTCGTGATTGGTTCACGTATAATGAAAATTGTGTTTTCAGGTCACACATGGGTTGTGAAATTTACCTACTATTGTCCATGCTCTTAGAATATTACAAATCAGCTACATCCTATTGAAGGCTCGTAGTTTTGTTTTGAGAAATATTAGTTGTTCTTAGTAAATTATAATAAGCACTATAAATTATTACATAGAATTACAGTGCTTCACCAATCAATATAATATACAATAGTTTGTGCCTTAAAAATATTTAAAGAATGTTCTGTAGGAACGCTAACAGAAAACGATGTTATGTTTTCTATGGGGTAAACTACTGCAAATGGTGTGGTGTCTACTATATATCAACTATAGGATGCGTATAGGGTCCACTAAAACCTGTTAGGTGGGTAAGGGGTCCAATACCACCCGCAGGATGGGTATGGGGTCACATCCACCCACAGGATGGGTATGGGGATCATCCATCCACCCACAGGAAGGGTATGGGGTCCAATACCATCCACTGGATGTGTATGGCGTCCACTACCACCGACAGGATGTGCATGGGGCTCACAACCACCCACAGGATGGGTATGGGGTCCAATACCACTCACAGGATGAGTATGGCGTCCACTGTCACCCACTGGATGGGTATGGGGCTCCAACCACCCACAGGATGGGTATGGGGTCCAATACCACCCACAGGATGAGTATGGCGTCCACTACCACCCACAGAATGTGTATGGGGCTCACAACCACCCACAGGATGGGTATGGGGTCCAATACCACCCACAGGATGAGTATGGCGTCCACTGTCACCCACTGGATGGGTATGGGGCTCCAACCACCCACAGGATGGGTATGGGGTCCAATACCACCCACAGGATGAGTATGGCGTCCACTATCACCCACTGGATGGGTATGGGGCTCCAACCACCCACAGGATGGGTATGGGGTCCAATACCACCCACAGGATGAGTAGGGCGTCCACTATCACCCACTGGATGGGTATGGGGCTCCAACCACCCACAGGATGGGTATGGGGTCCAATACCACCCACAGGATGAGTAGGGCGTCCACTATCACCCACTGGATGGGTATGGGGCTCCAACCACCCACAGGATGGGTATGGGGTCCAATACCACCCACAGGATGAGTATGGGGTCCAATAAATTATGTAAAACTAAAATTATGTAAAACTAAAATATGTAAAACTAAACACTACCTGATAAATTCCCTGTAACCTACCTTACCCCTCTATTGTCAACCCATGTCTTATTTTTTTATTCAACGCTGTTTGTCTACATATTGTATTTGTGCTGGTTTTTCAGTCATGTTCCCCCCTTTTTTATCTTTATTTGTATCTGTTCTCAAAACATTTTATTCTTTTTGCTCAATTAGTATTAAGTTTTAGATATTAATGTTTTCTTGCCCGAAACGCATTGCGTAATAGTGGCTTTAGGCATTGTATGTACTAGCTCTATCTATAAATCGATCCACTTATGTAAAATCACTTTATGTATGTACCTTTTCTGAATAAACATATTTATTTATTTATTTATAATAACACCCACTGGATGTGTATGGCGGCCATTGCCGCCCAGAGGGTCGCTATGAAGTCAACTACCGCCTATAGTGTTTGTATAGTGTCCACTACCGCCCATAGTATTATTATGGGGTCCACTACCCCTCATAGGGTCGGTATGGGGGTCCATTACTACCCACAGGGTGTCTGGGGTCTATTTTGGCAATACTGCTTTTCCAATCTCATTTGTTGTTCAATGTAAAATATATGTTGCTCGACTTGCAACAATTTATATATCTATATATGTATATAGTATAGTGCCTTTGCAATAATGTACCAATGTGTGTATTTTCATAACCCATTTTAAATTGTTGAAAAATAAATAACTACATTGTGAATGCAAGTCAATGTTTACATGCTAAATCAGAGTTGCCAGATTCTGTTTAAAATAGCAAATTGTGCTTATTTTCAAAGCTTGAGTGTTTAGCTTTAAAGTAGTTAAAGCTACGAATTTCGCAATTTGCTATGTACTTTAGTGTACTATTTTAAAATAAGGTTGGTTTTTAATCTGCAAGTCATATGAATCTCAAAAAAAGTATATTATTAACAATCTCATCTCCATAGTTCACTAGTTTCTACAAATCAGATCTGGTAACTCTGTAGGCCAAGTACTGGAGGACTCATACACAATGTGTGGGAAGCTGTTAGTCTCTTTAAAGAAGTCATCTCGACAGGATCTTCCAGCTCCAGCTATAAAACTTCAGCACACATGGATCATCCTGGTACATCAAACGGTAAGAAATTAATAAACTGTACAAAGTTTTATGATAGAACATTTGTTACAGAATTGTCCCTGTCAGGGACAATTCAGTCCCCTGCCCTATGTGTATGTGGGAATAATTTTGTTGACAGTGTCCATTTTGTCAATTCTACAACAGCAGATAATAAGAATTCCCAGAGATACTTGTACTTGAGATACTTGGTTTGGTCGGTCCGTCTAATTACCACAAGCTACCACAAGCTACACATGCTTTCGGAAAGCTTCCTGGCAATACGTTAGTAATGAATAAATATGATATATTTACTCATTATAATGTTGGTGCTGAACGTACAACACGAAAAAACATAATTTTAGTTTGAAAAAGTATCTTTTTACAATGAAATTAGACGAAAATAAAGAGCTGGTGTCGCCAAATTGAGTCGACAATTCAAGCGTCGGTTAGGTTAGGTTTGGTTTGGTTAAGTTAGGTTAGGTTAGATTAGGTTAGGCTAGGTTAGGTTAGGTCAGCCTAACCTAACATATCATATTTTTTCATTACTAACGTATTGCCAGGAAGCTTTGTGAAGCTTGTGGTAGCTTGTGGTAATTAGACGGACCCGGTTTGGTTTGGTTAAGTTAGGTTAGGTTAGGTTAGCCTAACCCAGTAAATCCTCCCCGGCCAGGATATGAACCCAGGACAAAGTGCTCGTGAAACGCCAGACATTTACAAATATGAGGATGTGGTTGATTATATTATATTCTCTTCTATATCATAGATGTTCAGTATATGAAAAATATTTTAGACCTAAAAATGGACCCCTGAGGTACTCAACTTACCACATTTCTTCATATTCATTCCCATTTAGTATGACCCTTTGCTCTCTTTGTTTTAACTATTGTTTTGTCCATTTTACAATTTTTTTCCATGAACCTGTTATTTCCTTGCTAGTTTTCCATGTGGTAACTTATTAAAGTCTTTAGCATAATCCATGTATACTACATCCACCGGAAACCCTTTGAGTACCATGTTACCATGTCCGAAAAGTGAGGAGGTTTATAAGGTAGCATCTGTTTTTAAGAAGACCATGGTGTGTCGATTGAATAAGATTGTTCACTGAAAGATGGTAAATGATTCCCTCCCTTAGGATTTTCGCCATGAGCTTACAGATGTGTTATACCAAGCTGATCGTACATTAGTTTTGTGCTGAACTCTTTCTGCTTTTTTTTTTAAATATTGTAAGGTTGAAATTTTCATATTGAAATCCTCGGGGGACTATCCCTTGGTTCAGATTTTTTGTGGAAAGTAGTTTCAGCAGTATGCATAGTTCTTCTGTCCGTTTATTTTCCTTTATAATTAAGGTTTGTTTTCTTTTGTACCATAGAATACACAGAAAGGTGTTATAATGTTGTGTTAGCTTTTCTGTACAATTTTTCTTTTTTGTTAGTATAAAAGGCTATGCAATGAATTCAAATATTTACACTACCAATCAATTTTTCAGATAGATCATCGGATTTTGACAGTATGGTGTACATACCAGATGTTCCAAAAATAACTACAGACAACAATAATGGTACTGTGTTTACTATTTTTATACTTTATATATAGGAAGACAGGTTCAAGTCAATGAGCATTTTAATATATCATCAAAATTTTCAAATTAGACAATTATGGAGATTAAATTACTATAACACTGAACAACTTGGTAGCATAAGGTTAGTTATAGTAATATCTTGAGATTTGTCTGAAAATATTAATATTTGTATACAATTTGCAATTATGTACCATGCTTAAATCTTCAAATGTGCCACCCAGACATTCTGCCTGCTATACTTTCACCACCACACATTCAAAATGCGGGCTATTCTACTGGTGGCAGAACGTACACTCAAAGTTATTTGGCAGCTGGTGAAGAAACTTTGGAATCATTTAATGTTGGTATGTCCCAACATTATTTGATGGTATTTAACTGAGGGTTTATTTAATGGACACACATCATAAATATTATGTACAAAACTTGTGCTTAATGCCTATGAAATTTTGTTTAACATATTATACTAATCATTCCTTTCACTTACAAATTTTTCTTACTAATTTGTTATCCCATATTTCAAAGTACTTGCTGCAGAACTTGAACAAATTCAAGATTCTCAGCCAACTGTTTCTGACTGGCAAAAAAGAAGAAAAAATGCAGAGATTAATTGGGGAGAAAGCAGAGCAATGCTGTTCGATTGGACATTGTCTGAGTTGGGTGTTCCAGATAAAGGTAAATTAAATATTGCTGTGTTCATTAAGGTTATACTGTATAATAAACATCATATGCAAATTAATGACAATCTATTAATACATTTAGACTTCAGAGTGTTTAAAATGTTTGGTATACAGTACTTAAAATTAGTATAAATAATTACCCCTTTTTTCATTAGGTAAAGTTTGTGTACAATGTACAAATTGTGAAGCAAGCATCAAATGTGAAGACTGTTTTGCATTTTTGTGTCACATTTGTGACCAAATGCAACATTTTCTCATGCCTTTCCACCACAGATTATATTGGAAAAATGGCTTTTATGAGCCATTAGACCCGACACAAACTGTGTGCCCTGAAGGAAATATCCTTCACTGGAGTAAGTATACGATACCTGTCTAAAATCCGTACTTTGTTCCGAGATTACTTCTACTTCCCAATCCCAATTTAGAGCTACGATTATCTTGGTATAACAAAATAAAATGAATACATGTTTCATGTCAGTCATTACAACATTTGGAGAAGTCTTAAAGTTTAAACCTGACACTTGGTTTTATAGATTGATTTAATTGTCTGATTGTTTCTTTTCTGTGAATTTCTCAGTCATTATCTGGAGAATAATGCCAATATTTTGTACAATCAAGAAACGATGAAATATTAAGTCTGAAATTCTTTTCCATAAAACTCATTTTGCCAAACTGTCTTCCTTTTCTTTGTTACCAGAACCTGTTGTACCAGCCCAACCACCAAATTCTTGCCCCAACTGCATAGATTGCAAGTTTAAAATTTCAAGCTCCAGCAATCTCTGCATCTTCATCACTATAATGGGTAAATAAACTTTAAAATTTACCCTTTTATTTCCATTACAGGATTTTCCTGAATCGCAATACATTTTGGAATGTTTGTTGCATTAAATGTTAATTTTTACATCACTATTTTAGCAAGTTGCCACACCACTCAATGCACTGTATTTTAAACTACAGGAAGGTATGACCTCTATACTCCAATCTACACATGCCACTGTGGATATGAGCATCAACAACTAGGCAAAACCATGCACAAGTCTGGTTTCTATTCATCATTAGGAAAGAGTAGCACATTCTACAGCACCAGTCTGCTTGAATCATGGCACCATATAAAAAGAAATTGTCCCGGAACATCATTTCGGGCATTAGTCACTGCACTGGAATCCTTTGGTGCTTCTCGTGGGCGTGTATGTTTTGATACCATTATTCTAAATATTTTAAGTTTTATATTTCAATACAAAAATTATCAAAATTTTGTAGTAATGTATTTTCATTTAGTAATAATTAGTTTTTAATTTTGTTCGAATACAAAATGGAATGCTTTTTTTGTTTATTTATCTTATGTCATATTATGCATTTTAAATGTCACCATCTTAATAATTCTATATCCTAGAATGGACCCATTAAATTTCTAACTTCGAAGAGAGTGTTCTTCGAATGACGATTCCAGCAATATGAGCTAAGGAAAATTAGAGGAGAAGCTGACAATGAGTGTCCTGCTTGTGATACAACTCCTTTAGCAGTACATATTGATGGCAACAAGAAGCTGTATCGCTACAACAAAGTTGGGAGGTAATAAAATGTGCTTTACAGATACTTAATGTATAGTATTCTTTTGTCATCCACTCACACTATATTATAATGAATTATATTATCTTCAAAATTAATGTTCTTGTAAATAAAGTATGCACATATAAATATACATTGTCATATGACTTATATTTTTTAACCGAGTATGTCTTTATAGTTTGCCTTTCAATTGCATCCATATCATCATTTTATATATCTAACACCATGTAAATTTTTTGTTTTATGTAAAATTTAGCAGTGCATCAGAATTCTTCATATAAAACATTTTTTGATACCCCATTACCCGTTGTTTAATATTATAGTGGTTACACACAATGAATAATTATTTCTGAATTATCATTGCAGAGGTATCAGAAACCCCTATTATTCTGATAGTATCTTCAGCAAAGATGAAGATGTTCAAGCTCATGTTGGCACTATTCAGAGCTTGAAAACTAAGGTGAGTTTTATTATATATATTGAGAAACCTTCAATTTTAACTAATAACTGTTTGGTGACTGTAACATCTGGTGGCCATTTTTGTATTTTTCATTATAGTTTATATATATTAAATAAGGAAATATAGCCCATAGAAATTCTTATGTGCAACAACAATGCCTTTCGCGCAAAATAATCTCTACCTTCTACCCGTCCTACATAATTATAATCATGCTCACCAACTGGATATTTAGTTACTATAAATATTTTTGTTTAACAGAGTAAGCACATGTGTGGAGCGTCTGCATGGAAAGCTGCTCAAAATAAGCCTCTTTCATTCCAAAGTTTGGATGAAACAGGAATCAGCATGGCCTCCTGTCGACATGGTATTATCCTCCACACCTTGAATATGTATCAAGGAGAGTTGTACAGTTATGCCCACTATTTGCAAATTATGTATTTCAAATATGTAAAGTTTATTTGTCAAGACATAATTTGCAAATATTGGCCATGGGCCTTAACTGTGGCTCAGAAACAATCACATTTTCACATTGGTCAAGCAAAGCCATTTTTAGGAGTCCTACATGCAAAAGGACATGCTTGGTATTGTCAGGTAAATAAAAATATAACATTACATTTATGTATACTAATTACATTAAATTTAATAAGTACAGTTTGTGTAAAAAAATTTAAGATTTCTGATTGTTTAAGATTAATGATATACGTATCATTTAATATAGTAGGTGGCTTTTAACTTTTGTAGAGTAATTTGAATTTTTTTACTGTATACTTTTATGTTAAAGGTATTGTATGGAGGGCGGTGGCAAGAAGGAAGTGGCCTGACTTTAGGGGAAGAGGCAGAGCAAGTGTTTGCATACCTCTCACCATACAACTCTACAACTAAAAACATGCTGAAAGCTGGTACAGTATTTGTTCATCTGATCAAGTTTTAGATTTTTTTACTTGCCCTGTAATCAGTATAATGAGATTTGTATTCAATAAGTATCAACTCCCTCAAAGAATCAATAAAAGAATGAAAACATATTTGTCAAACTTGAGTTGGTCTTGGTGAGTAAAGGTATGTTATGAAACTGTTATTAATCTATGCTCTTCAAGAAGTTCATTAATTGCTATAAATATTTTTCTCAGAAAGAACAGAAGAACTCACAGAGGGTGCAGTCTTTTGGAACCATCGGAAAATTGATGGACTGGCTCGTGCATTAGTTACTCGACTCAGAAAGGTACTAAAAATAATATATATTTATTTATTTATTTTGAAACTTATTATAATGCATTTATATGTGAAAGGTATTATAATGCATTTATAGGTTAGTTATGTGTTCAGATCATGTACTACATATATTTTCCATTATAAATTAGCGACCATTTCCTTGAATTAACTGCTTGAACTTTTTCATTATAACAATAAGGTTAATTTGAATAAAGTATATAGTATTTAATTTAATTAACCTAAATGTATGATTCCAAGTAATATCAAATGTGTACACAGATAAATCACAGTATCGTGATATATCACGGGAACTGTGATGAGGGTTTGAACCCCATGCACTGAGTGTTCTCAGATGCATGCTCTAGTCCACTGCGCCACAACATGGTCAAATGAATTGCAACTTGGAGTACTACTGCACCCACAAGGATCCCAAGGCTTCCACTAAAGCCAAACCAGGTTTCACACAATTCCCCCATGAACTTGGTCTCTGTCATTCAGTAGTTCTGCCTTTGATGCCCCCATTTCAATGTCTTTCTCCGTGTATTGATATATCACAATAATATGAATTCTATGTGTATTGAAAGGGCCATCAGAGGTAGAGCTACTGGAGGACATAGACCAAGTGCACAGGAAACTGCATGCACAACCGCCCATGGAATGGGTATGGGGGGTGCTTAATAAACAAAAATTGAATTGTGGGTGCATTAGTACCCTAGGTTGCAATTCTTTTGACCATGTTGTGGCGCATTCGACTACAGCAAGCATCTGGGAATGCCAAGCCCATAGGTTCGAACCACTCATCACGGTTAATGTGATTTGTTCATTAAATTTATTATATTTTCAAATAGGCCAGAGAGATGGAAATTGAATTCTGAGTCCTACCTGGAGCTTTGTGACAGTGAAGATGATGATGATAAGATTTACTACTAAACTGATGATATAAAAGTTAAGTATAATAAATTTTACCTAATTTCCCTTACTAATTTCTCTTACTTAATTTCTCTAATTTTATTGTCCTAGCCCTAAGATTTTAACCGAACATACTAAAGAGTTGTTATGTGGAATTTTCCTTTCATATCTAAGCAAGGTAAGCTAACAGCCTAAATGTGTGTTGCAATTCAGTTCTTCATAAACATTTATCCAGCAGAATTTTATACTTGAGTAAAGTCTTGCTATTTACGACTTTCACAGGTATACAATTCCATGGTTTTCATATACTGTACTGGTGTGTTTTACATTTGAACTTTTAACGAAAACTTTCATTATTTATTTATTCTAATTTCTTTAGTATTCAGGCTCAGGCAAATTTGTAAATGTCTTAAACCCCATTAAATAGTTTATATATTACAGGATCCTAACAAGTACACTATTGAAGAGAAGCACCTATCACCCAAAAATAAGAGTGGCCTCCATTGCCTTGCCTGCACTTTGTTTTCCCTTAACCATATCACTCATTCTTACAGGTGTGAGACAGAGAGGTACAAGATCATCCAAGAGGGAACAACACCTGAAGCACCCAATATTTGGTGCTTTAATTAATAAAAATGCCCTTCATGGCTTCACTCATTCTGGCTGGTTTAATTAAAAAACCTAACCTAAACCTAAGTCATTAACCATTAATCTAAATGGTAAATAAAATCAGGTATTATCCATCAATGGATATAGTCTCCACATTATTTGTAAGTGACTCTTTATCATCCTTAAATGCTCTCAACTCTTTAAGACATAACTGTAACATGCTCGTGTCCGAAACTAGACACAAATACAACAAAATTATTAAGGATGGTAACAGAGTCCATTTCTGTTTTCATGTGGTCTCCATCTCATGTTGGCCTCCGAATGCATGATAGATATGATAAGTTAGCCAAAGAATCTGTCTTTAAACGAGACGTCGAGTGTAACAGGTATATAGTTATTAAATGAAGTTTAGTGATGTAATAGACATAATTCGGAGTTGGTAAGGACGCCGCCCGCCAGCGTAAACACAACACACCCGAATGCCCGCAAACACGATACAACGCACAAAACACAACACTTCTGTCAGTTTTGGATAAACTCCTTTTATATTTATTATGTGATAGTTATACTTGTATAAAATGATAACTATTATAGGTAAGCGCCTAATATTTAATATTATTCAATAAAAAAGAAGTCAGAAGCCACAAGCCTGTCTGCACATGTCTTTTGTGTAAAAGTATTTTGGGCGCTCATGTACTTGTGCGCTAGCTGGCGTTCACAGCTGTTCTTGCCTACAAGCATTAGAATTAAACAAACGAATTTATTTTTTCATTTATATACAAGAAGAGAAGGCTACCCTTGAGTCTGTAATATTCATCTGATCACTGGTCTCCCATTTGGTCCTCATTGCTTTATCTTACTATTATTGAATGTCAATAACCGTATTATGCAATTTCAATATCTTCTATTTCTTTCTTTATTATGCACCCCATACCCATCCCGTGGGCGGTGGTGTAAAGGATACAGAGGCACATAATCGGTTCAGGAACTGAACCCTCTAGTTCGTTTAGCTAAGCAAATAACAATGTTTGACGCTAGTTACAAAATTATCAATGTTGTATACACATGTACACACCCTCATACATACATGTACATATATATATACGTATACACATATACATACACATACATATCTAATCACCCACACAAATACACACATCAAGAATCTTTGTGTCACAAGTGACACAAAGAGGTGTCACAAGTGACAGCGGTGGATATGTTACAATCACTCAGTTACTACCTACAGTTAGCAAACTGGGGATATTTGGCTAAAATTTCTGGTAGCAGATCATTTTGAATGAAATATTTACACATCGCTGGAACATTGGTTATAGAATTGTCTCTAAATTCACGTATCTTTTCGCACTCCATCACATAGTGACGGAGGGTGTGCGAATAATTTTGTTGACACAGTTTACATTTTGTCAGGTCTACATCGGCAGATAATGAGAATTCCCAGAGATACTTGTAACCGAGTCTAAGCCGAGCAGCAGTAACATCTAGAAGTCTGCTGATTTTATTGGATGATCCATAGATGTGTGGCTCCTCTTGCATGATAGTATGATGATAGATCAAAGTATGCGAAGAGTTCTGCTGAAAGAGTTTACATTTAGTCAAATCTACATCAGCAGATGTTACAAACTCCCAGAGGTACTTGTAACCGAGCTTAAGCCTAGCAGTGGTAACATCTAGAAGTCTGCTAACATTATTGGCTAAGCCTAGCAGTGGTAACATCTAGAAGTCTGCTAACATTATTGGCTAAGCCTAGCAGTGGTAACATCTAGAAGTCTGCTAACATTATTGGCTAAGCCTAGCAGTGGTAACATCTAGAAGTCTGCTAACATTATTGGCTAAGCCTAGCAGTGGTAACATCTAGACGTCTACTAACATTATTGGATGACCCATAGACGTGCGGTTCTTCCTGCATAATACATGGATCATCATCATAATACATGGATATTAACATACATATTTCTTTAATTCTGTGTTGTGTATTAAAGTGACTTAAATTTTATAAGTTAATTTCTTGCAGTATATGATGATGATATAGTGCAATGAAGGTAACATTGCAATTTTATAAGAAAACATTAGTTTAGTTTAGTTCATTTATTATGCACCCCATGCCCATCTTGTGGGCGGTAGTGGAAAGGGTTACAGAGGCACATAATGGGCTCAGGGACTGAACCCCACAATTCATTTAGCTAAGCAAGTTACAATCTTGATGAGCTAGTTACAAAATTCAATATAAGTCGTCACATCAACAATGGGTTCGAGATCGACCTCAAGTACAGGTTCTAAATTAAGCAACTGACATATGTGGAGAGCTAGTGTCACAATTTATATGTTTGTCCTGCACACCGCCCCCCATCCAGTGGGCAGCGGTGGATAGGTTACAATCACTCAGTTACTACCTACAGTCAGCAAACTGGGGATATTTGGCTAAAATTTCTGGTAGCAGATCATTTTGAATGAAATATTTACACATCGCTGGAACATTGGTTATAGAATTGTCTCTGTCCCCCTGCCCACTCTTTCTGTCCCCTGTCTCTCCTCTGTCCCCTCTCTCTTGGTCTCCTGCCCCCCTCTCCTCCCTCTGTCCCCCGGTCCCCCTCTCTGACCCTGTCCCTCTGTCTCTGTCCCTGTTTCCCTCCCTGTCCCACTGCCCCCCCCCTCTGTTCCCCCCGTCCCTCCTCTGGCCTTGTCCGTCTATCCCTGTCCCTCTGCTCCTGTCCCTGTCCCTCTGTCTCTGCCTCTCCTCGTTTCTGCAATTCTCTGTCAGCCTATCTCTCTGTCTCTTTCCTCGCTCTATCTCTGTCATTCTCTCACTGAATTTGCATATCCTTATCTATCCGTCTCTGTCTAACATTCTCTCCCTGACTCTGTCTATATCTATTTCTCTGTCTCGGTCTTCATCTCTTTCTCTCTCTCTCTCCTCTCTCTCTCTCTCTCTCTCTCTCTCTCTCTCTCTCTCTCTCTCTCTCTCTCTCTCTCTCTCTCTCTCTCTCTCTCTCTCTCTCTCTCTCTCTCCTACATACATACATACATTTATTTAACACATGTGGTACACGTGCAAGGGGACACAGGTGGAAGTTGAGTACCCAAATGAGCCACAGAGAGATTACAGAAAGAACTTTTCAGTGTCAGAGTAGTTAATAAATGGAATGCATTAGGCAGTAATGTGGTGGAGGCTGACTCCACACACAGTTTCAAATGTAGATATGACAGAGCCCAGTAGGCTCAGGAATCTGTACATCAGTTGATTGACGGTTGAGAGGCGGGACCAAAGAGCCAAAGTTCAACCCCCGCAACCATAACTAGGTTAGTACATACATACATACATAAGATATAAAACAGTGGAGGATTAGATATGGATTAGATATGTATGTGTATGTATATGTGTATACGTATATATATATGTACATGTATGTATGAGGGTGTGTACATGTGTATACAACATTGATAATTTTGTAACTAGCGTCAAACATTGTTATTTGCTTAGCTAAACGAACTAGAGGGTTCAGTTCCTGAACCGATTATGTGCCTCTTCCTCGATCTGCCTCGATCTTCCTTATGTTTCTTTTTACTGTTGACGGTAAATGAAAAATCAATTCTCCAAAATTCATTTTTATTTCTAGTCTGACGCGACCTTGAGCGCGTTTCATAAACTTATTACATTTTCAAAGACTTTAGTTTATCCACACACAACTTATAACTGAACAGCATTGGCTCTTATACTGCATTTGGGTGAGGTGATGTAATACAATAGTGGGGTGAAAACAAACTTTCAACAAAACACAGAACACGGAACAATGGTATAAGTTAAAGGAAGAATAGATCTGTAACTACAGAAGGCCTATTGGCCTTCTTCACGCTTCTATATTGGAGCTTCCATATTTCTTGATGCTTCTATATTGGAGCGGAGTCTTGAAGTGGGTAGAATATAGTTGTGCATTAATTGGCTGTTGATTGCTGGTGTTGACTTCTTGATGTGTAGTGCCTCACAGATGTCAAGCCGCCTGCTGTCGCTGTATCTATCAATGATTTCTGTGAGCGCGTTTCATAAAACTTATTACATTTTCAAAGACTTTAGTTTATCCACACACAACTTATAACTGAACAGCATTGGCTCTTATACCTGCATTTGGGTGAGGTTATGTAATACAATAGTGGGGTGAAAAACAAACTTTCAACAAAACACAGAACACGGAACAATGGGTATAAGTTAAAGGGAAGAATAGATATGTAACTGCAGAAGGCCTATTGGCCTTCTTGATGCTTCTATATTGGAGCTTCCATATTTCTTGATGCTTCTGTATTGGAGCGTAGTCTTGAAGTGGGTAGAATATAGTTGTGCATTAATTGGCTGTTGATTGCTGGTGTTGACTTCTTGATGTGTAGTGCCTCGCAGATGTCAAGCTGCCTGCTGTCGCTGTATCTATCAATGATTTCTGTGTTGTTTGCTAAGATTTCTCTGGTGATGGTTTGGTTGTGGGAAGAGATTATATGTTCCTTAATGGAGCCCCTGTTGCTTATGCATCGTTAAACGCCTGGAAAGAGATGTTGTTGTCTTGCCTATGTACTGAGTTTTTTGAGGCTTACAGTCCCCAAGAGGGCATTTGAAGGCATAGACGACGTTGGTCTCTTTTAGAGCGTTCTGCTCCGTGTCTGGAGAGTTTCTCATGAGTAGGCTGGCCGTTTTCTTGGTTTTATAGTAAATCGTCAGTTGTATCTTCTGATTTTTATCTGTAGGGATAACATTTCTATTAACAATATCTTTCAGGACCCTTAGTGTAATAATTTCACACCTGCATACAATGCCATCTTACATATATTTTACATTTTATCCCCAACTTTACCCCAACTGGAGATACATATATATTTTTTTCTTCCAATAATATAGTATTTGCTTGAAATTAACAGCCTGGTCAATCAGGCTGTTGGATGCAACTTTTCTCAGTTTTGTTATACGAGTTACAGTCTGGTTGATCACATCCAAAAAGGTTATTTCCAGATGCAGTCCTAAAATTTTTAACATTGCTATCACTAGTGTTAATTTAGATTATTTCATAATTTAAATAATATATTTAATTACTGTAGTACATTTGTACAACAATTTAACTTATAATTTTTGCAGCATAGGTGATTTGAATACAAGTATTTTATTAGAAATTATTTCCTTCAGGTCTTCAGGGAAAATTCCTGAGGAGATGTACAAACTGCACACAATGTGTGCATGTACGAAGTAATGTTTGCAAGTTCTGCCAGTGTGACTTCCGAAACAGTAGAGAATTAATGAAGAAAGAAGAGGAAGCCCGTTTTCTACTTAAAAGGCAAGAAGGCTTTAGAACGAAATACAGCAAGTCGGGTTCTACGAAGGATTGAAAATCAGGTATTGAAGTTTGTCTACATCTGTTGTATTCATTTGTATTCTTCTTATGCTGAACTTGCTTGATAAGGTATAGAATCAACATGAATAATACTGTACAGTACTTAAATACTATTTGTTTATTTATTTATATACAAGATAGCACACTGGGATTATGAGAGTACATAGCATTGATGTTTTTACATTCTTGTAAAGCCACTAGCACACATAGCGTTTTGGGCAGGTCCTTAATCTAACAGATAACTTTAAGTAGGTAATTTAAAGTAAAATTGGAAAAAATTGGCTGTGCATTGTAAGAAAGTTTTACAAAGATTACTATGTTCATTAAAGTAAAATTTGAGGGTTATCAACATATACATTGTAATATAATTTGAGGAATATTTCAAGGTATAATATAGTAAGATATGCATTCAATATAACAATCATGATATAAGGTGATAGCAATGATTACAATGGAAAAGTTGTATGGTTTAAGCACATATATTATGGCATTGGGTTTCATAAGATACAGTGCGAGTTTAATGCACTAGTTAGGAAACTATGAAGATAAAATTAGGTACTTTTTGGTTTTATTTGTTAAAATGGCAAAAGTTGGACAGTTTTTAAATTTGTTAGCGAGTGAGTTCCATAGACAAGGTCCCTTTATTTGCATAGAGTATTTACACAGAATAACTTTGACTCTGGGGATATCAAAGATATTTATTTCTGGTATTGTGATTCTATTATGGGTTGTATTGCACATGCCCAGCTATGCTTCAAATATTTATTTTGTTGCATTTTCCCAGATAGTGTTATTGTTTAAATATTATTTGCTTTTCAGCTAACATATCTGCGTGGCTCTGGGTATGAATCACTCGTTATCTATTACAAGAAAGGACCAGCACGCGTGACACATGGTATCCTACCAAAAAATGCAATATGTGAAGAGGACAAAAAAATCTTCACCACTAACTTCTTTTTGTGTAAGTAGTTCACATAATATATAAATATATATCACCACCTATTATTTTCTCTGTATTTTCTATATATATATATATATATATATATATATATATATATATATATATATATATATATATATATATATATATATATATATATATATATATATATATATTTATTTCTATTAACCATCTTTGTTACCTATCTTTGTTATTAACCATCTTTGTAACCTATATGTAACTCCTTTTTTGTAACAAAGTTCAAATAAAGCAAATATATATGTGTACATACAAAAGAATGGGGGTGGTAGGAGAAGAAAATATTAGTGTTCAGTGAGAAACCACAAGGTCTTCTCTGAATACGTTTTATTTTCTTCTCCGAGGCTATGGGTCCCCACATTGGCACCAGAGGTGGTACCCTCACAAACTTATATATATATATATATATATATATATATATATATATATATATATATATATATATATATATATATATATATATAATATATATTAGACTACATTAACATAATATATAATATATTATATATTATGTTAATGTAGTATACGTGGATTTTGCTAAAACCTTTGATAAGGTACTACATGAAATACTTCCAAAAAATTGCAGGCACATGGAACAAATGGGTGGGTGGGTGTCCCACCCATAAAGTGAGTGTCATAGGGGCCCCAGCACACTGGTTTGCTAAAGGGCCCTTAATGCTGTTGAGACCTTATGGGCCCTTGGACCCATTATGTTAAGACATAGTGCTGTTTTGGGCCACACACTTTTTGCATATTTCTGATCTTGGTACATACTTTGGTCGAGAGACTTCCCTAACACACCTTTGCTACACTCATCCCATCCATACCATTCGCCTTGCTCTTACCTTCCTCTAAGAATTTGCTCTACATCGCCTCTCTTTTGCCTTAATGCTCGTGCCTCCCTTGCTCCCTTACGGGCTCACCATAGCCAGTACTACTTGGAGCTTTTTGTTTTGAGTAGCTGAATCTAAAACAACAACAATCTTGCTCCCATCTCAATCAATTTTATAATGGTCCAG
Organism: Procambarus virginalis; assembly: GCA_020271785.1. Taxonomy (NCBI): domain Eukaryota; kingdom Metazoa; phylum Arthropoda; class Malacostraca; order Decapoda; family Cambaridae; genus Procambarus; species Procambarus virginalis. The sequence continues at coordinate 16,856 of WNGS01011096.1, forward strand.
GATGGACCGAAACATGGTCATCTCCTCATTTTCTGGTGTGTGGTTTATTCTTCATAAGAATAAAGGTAACTTCATAAGGCTGCTTATGGGCCTATACGAGGCAGATTCTATTTATAACCACCCAATCCCACTCGTATACATTTCCAACCCATGCTTGAAACAATTCAGGGACCCCACCTCCGCCACGTTACGCGGTATTCATGTCTTCAGCCACGTTATTGTAACTCTGCATCTAATAATTACCTAGGTGTTATTACACAATGAGAGCTACACTCATGGTGTCCCGTCTTCCCAGCACTCTTTGTCATATAACGCTTTGAAATTACAGGTCTTGACAGTTTTAGCCTCCACCACTTTCTCCCCTAACATGTTCCAACCGTCTTCCACCTCTTATTTGCCAAAGTGAATTTTCTTATATTTCTTCAGCAGCTTTGTTTAGTTGGTTTCAGTAAATGACCTCTTGTTCTTGAAGTTCTAGGTCTCAGGAATTCGTCCCTATCAATTTTATCGGTTCCAGATACTATTTTTACGTAATGATCATATTGCCTCTTTTTATTCCATCATCTAGTTTTGGCATATATAATGCCTCTAACTTCTCGTAGCTCTTGATCTTCAGTTCTGGGAACAACTTAGTGGCATGTCTTTGTATCATTTCAAGTTTGTACATGTACTTCTTAAGATATGGGCACCATACAACTGCTGCATACTCTAGCTTTGGTTTAATAAAATCATGAACAATTTATTTAGTATTTATCCATGAATGTATTTAAAAGCAATTCTAAAGTTCAAAAGTGTAGCACAACCTCCTGGCACAATGAGCTTTATGTGGTCCTCACGTGACAGTTTTCTATCTAGAACCACCCATACATGTCTTTCTTTATCAGAATTCTTTATAGAATTTTCACATAATTTATTGGTTGCATGGGGTTTATGTTCTCCTATTCCACATTCCATAACATGGCATTTATTCACATTAAATTCCATTAGCCAAGTGGTGCTCCATATGCTTATTTTGTCTTCCCTATTATCTAACCATCATCATCAAACATGTTCATATAATTATGTATTCTATCTGTTAGATAGTTTATCTAGACAATGAACATTATCGGTGCCAGAACTAAACCCTGTGGTACTCCACTCGTGACATTTCTCCAGTCCGATACATTGCCTCTGATTACTGCCCTCATTTTTCTATCAGTTTGAATTTTTTTAATCCATGTTAGAAGCTTACCTGTCACCCCTCCAATATGTTCCAGTTTCCAGAATAAACTCTTATGTGGAATTCTGTTGAATGCCTCTTTTAGGTCCAGATAGATGCAGTCAACCAGTCATCTCTGAAAGTCATCTTTTTCCTGTAAAATTTCTGCTGCTCGATCATAGTAACTGATTAAATTTGTTACACAGGATCTTCCATTTTGAAAACCATGTTGACTGTCTGATATTATAAAGTTTTTCTCCTGGTGTTCTACCAGTTTAGTTTTACTTGTTTTTTCCAATATTTTTACTGTTTCACTTGGCCAACTGCTTTGTTCTTACTTAGCTCCTTGAGCAATTTTTTAACTGTGTACGTACATGCAGTGTTTTTATAAATCTTTATTTTTTCCAGCACGCACAAGGAAGCTTGATGCAGATAAACTTACATTAGGATCAGTAGGAGCTAGCCATAATGCCCTGGAAAAAAATCATGACGAGCTACAAGTGCAGCAGGTGCAAGAAGAGCAACAAGTAAAAAAAATCCGCAGGTGCAACAAGTGCTTCCATTAGCAATCATTCAGAAGCAGCAAAAACTACATGCAGTAAAATGTGAACCACAGGGAACTAAAGAAAAACAATCAAGTAACAACGGAATGGGAATTTTAAAATACCTGAGGAAACAGGTAAAAAATGACAAATAGAAATGATTCCTTAAACATTATTTGGTAGTTTATAGGTATTTTACTTATAATACTTTATATTATGTCTACAGTTTATAATTTAGTTCACAGTTAATTGTAAACTTCCTTATCTTACATGAAGGATTTTTACTGTTTTTCATTTTTAAAAACTTATTAGTATCATTTATAGTTTAGTGTCAATTCACTTATAATACAATATATTGAATAATTTACTAAATTAGTTTAACTATAATAAATATAAATAAACATTTTTACCCCAGGATGAGTTTCAGTCACCCTACCCAATGTTTCATTATTACTAATCTTGTGAGAGGTAGCTTATTGTGCAGCCCATACTCATTCTGTGAGTGTTAGTTTATTGTGCACCCCATAGTCATCATGTCACCCAAGCCTGCTGCAGCTGCACCTGAAGGGTGGTGTAGGGAACCATTAGTGTACTATTATGATCTGAGAGAGAATGCTCTGTAGACAGAGCATCAATATGGCTTAAGGCATTGAGCTTTGCCTCAAGATGAAGCTTGGGCTGATCTCTGATTTGATTCTTGGGAGTCTTCATTTATGTGCACCCCATACTAAACCACTTTGTAGTAATTTATTGTGCAACCCATACTCATCCTGTTACCAGTAGTTTGTGCAACCCATACTTATCCTGTGATCCCTATCCCTCTACTTCAAGTCCCTCAAGGGGCGCACGAATTCAGTTTGGCATACCGCATCCTGTCTTCCCATCCCTAGCTACTAACCCATCACAATATACATCCTGCCTTCCCATCCCTAGCTACTGACCCATCACAATATACATGTAGAGTGTTTTCTGTAGGCAATTTTCTAATTATACAATCATATGTTGCCCTCAGCTCTCCTATTTCATACATACTTTTTTTCTTTTGCAAGGGAGTAATTACTACGTCTACATTACAATCCTCCCATGGTGGTGTGAATTTTCTCTTGGGCACAGCAATACACTCTGTAATAACATCGTACTTAATAACATTAGAACATGAGGTACTCATATATGCTCTTTTCTTCATCATACATTGTTCATTACTTCCTACCTTTTGAACCGAGAGGATTAATTCATTAGCTCCCCCACCTCTCATTAATCTAATGGCAAAGGCTACATTTATCTCTGCAATTCTATCCCCAATTGTTACGACTCTGGGTTCTTTAGATGGAAACCAGAGGTCAAAATTGAGCTTATTATCGAGAATATGGCAGGGCACGCATAGAGAGAGTTAGTTGTTTGTATCTTCCCTGCCAGTCGTAAGACTATTCTTGTTTCTCAAAGAGTATTTAAAGATTGAGCTTGGGGTTGTTTATTAAATAATAAAATAAGCACCAACTATGTTTACTAATACTGTCTAATCATTTGTAAAGTAAACCTGAGTAAATTTAGTATCGGGCACCAGTATGATTAGTTGAACAGTCTGCTGGCAGCATAGCTTTCGGAGACGGGAGACGCTCTTCTCAGCTGACTGGTTGTGGTGGAAGGAAGTGCCTCTCCCTCCTCTTATTTATTTTTTCTGTATCTTCGTCTGGTTAAGTTTTCTTTGCTATTTTTGTGGTTATATTGTGGCATACCTATCGTTATATGTGTAGAGTAGTATACCTGGGGTGTAGTAAGTATTTTTAAGGTTTTATATTACCTGTTATGCTAACAGGGGTCCCAGTGTACCACGTGGTTCCCCTACCCTAGGCTGTCTCTAGTGTGTTATAGTAGAGCTTTACCCTAGCTTGCTTTCAGTGTAAAACCTTGTATCCTGTCTATGTGGACCAAGGCTTTTAACGTAAGATTGGGTGGTAAAGTTAGTATTAAATTGTTATTGGTGTGATTGTGTATGGGGGGTGTTAAGGGGTTAATAAATAAGTAAGCTTGAACAGAGTATCCCTTGTTCCTGTGTGGGAGTACAATAATCATTTCCTAGACTAACCAGGGTTAGTAGCAAGCAGTTATTATTGTGGATATTTTACTTTGGGGGCCGGGCCTTTTGTTCTCCCATATTTTGATACCTCTAGTCTCCTTACCCTTACCCCTTAATAGTACCAAGTTCCCCATAGCAAGCCCACTATTGATCTTAACAAGTGGTTGGCCTGTCCGGGATGAACGTTATTATTGTAAAAAATTAGATTTTTGAGTGCCAAAACTAAAAATTCTTGTTTCCGCAGAACGGTTGTGGGCTAGCCTAGGGTCCAGCTCATCTGGCGTAGAACATTCTTTGCACTGACTGGACACCCAGCTGGATCTCTTCACGATTAAGGTTAGTGTGGCCTTGTGTTAGGGGCCGTGCAAATTTTTGTTTTTTCCAATTTTTTAATTTTTAATTTTTTTTCTGTGGCTAGGAGCTAAAATTTTTAGTCATGTCATCTGAAATGCAGAGACTGGCAATGAACCCTTCAGTGATAGAGATAAAGAAGCTCAACAAAGCAAATTTAATATTGTTAGGCAAGGAATTTGGCCTAGAATTAAATGACGCAGATAGAAAGTGGATTTTGATGAATGAAATTTTACGGCATTGTATAGACCAAGAACTAGTGCCAAGTGATACAATTTTATGCGAACCCAATTCAGGGGAAAGTGCAGTGAGTAGAAATATAGAATTAGAATTAACACTAGCCAAGTTAAGACTGGCAGAGCAAGAGGCCAGAGTAGCAGAACAAAATGCTAAAGTGGAAGAGCAAAGGCTCAAAAATGAGGCGGCAAGAATGGTACCACCTACTGGGGACTCGAACTCCAGACATTCCGATAAAAAACACAACTTGCCTGAATTTTCAGAGTCAGACCCTGAAAGATTTTTTAACCATTTTCAGAGACTAGCCATGTCCATGAACTGGCCAAGGGAAGAGTGGGTGAAAATCTTGCAGGGGCGGCTTAGGGGTAAAGCACAAGATATTTTTATTAATATGCCTGACGACGAGTGTTTTGTATATGATGAAGTCAGGGAAAGTATTTTGAGGGCGTACGAAATTACTCCTGAAGCTCACCGCCAAACTTATCGCAACCTTAGGCCCACTCACAACCAACCGTTCACTGAATTTGCCAATGAGCAAATTAGATTGTTTGATAAATGGATTCGCTCGGCTAAAGCCGAAACATACCAGGCACTCAGAAATGTAGTCTTAGTAGAACACTTTATAGATAGTATGCCAGAATATATTTCGCAATACCTTAGAGGAAGGGTAGAGTTAAATTCTAAAATAGGGGACTTGGCCAAGATGGCGGAAAACTACCAGTTGGCGGGCAAAAGGCCCAATAAAAATAATTTTACCCCACAGAGTAACAAAACTTATACCCACAGCCAGTCCAGACCAGCTCATTCTAAACCTTCACCTAATGCACCTTCTGTTTCAGACATAACTAACCCTGTTAAATTGTCTACCCCCACACACTAAAGAGTGAACCGAAGGGTAATTCGGTTAGTAATGTCTCTTCTCCCCGACGTTTCTGTGGTCATTGTAAAAGTTCAACCCACCATATTAGCCGTTGTTGGCAACTGTACCCGGAAAAAAGACCCAATGCTCTCGTTGTGACACAGGGCTTGAGGCCTTCTGAAGGGTTAGGGAGTAAGACTTCCAACCCACAGTGGTTGGACCTGCTTACCCCATTCTTATCGAAAGGGAGACTACTTTTGTCTGAGGGTTCTTCCTGGAGGGACGTGGTGATCTTCCGAGACACCGGTGCCATCCAGACTTTAATTTTAGAGAGTGCTTTGCAAGGTGCCAATACTCTCGACACTGGAGAGGTGGTACTGGTCGAGGGTGTCACTAGTGATACTCGAGCAGTACCCCTCCGTAAGGTTACCCTGGAATCTGATTTCCACAAGGGTATTTGTACAGTCGGAGTCACTTCGTACCTACCTTTCCCTAATGTTGATGTAATATTGGGTAATGATTTAGCCGGGGATAAGGTAGGGGACTCCAGACTGCCTGTTATGTTGCCTACCCCAAAGGTTTGCCTGGATTCACCCACCGCAGAGGATAATGTTGTGTACCCTGCGTGCGTGGTGACTAGGTCTATGGGACTTAAATGTAAGGGCAGCCCTGTGCTTGCCAAGGTGGTAAATCCCAAGGACACGAGGGACCTTCCGAGTGGTGAAAGCCCAGTGGACCTTGCGGACACGTTCATGGCCCGACTCGATGACGGGGCCGAGGACATTGTGGAGAGCCTGTCACCCCCGCCTACCGAGAGTAGTGGGGAGGTGGAGGAGAACACTGTTGAGCCTCGGCCAATGACATCTGACCAAGGCCTGGACGCCTCCTTGAGTGAGTTACAGAAAGCTGACCCCAGTCTTGCAGATTGTCACGAGACAGCCGTCTCTAAGGAGGAAATTGTAGACGCAGCAACTGGGTACTACTACAATGATCGGATTTTGATGAGAAAATGGAGACCTCAGAGTGCTCCCTTGTCAAATGAGTGGGAGGTAGTCCACCAGGTTATGTTGCCGACCTGCTATAGAGAAAGAGTTTTGTCAGCTGCCCATGATGATCCTATGGGGGGACATCAAGGCATTAATATTACGTATCACAAAATCTGCAAGTACTTTTTCTGGCCCAAGCTGAAAAGCGATGTGGCAAAATTTTGTAATGCATGTATTGCATGTCAACTTGTTGGGAAACCAAACCAGACTCCACCTAAAGCTCCTCTTAAGCCTATTGTCGTGCCGGAGGAACCATTTTCTCATGTGGTAATGGACTGTGTTGGTCCATTACCTAGAACTAAGTCTGGTAATATTTATCTAATTACGATGTGTATCACGACTCGTTACCCAGAGGCTTTTGCTGTAAGGAACATCCGAGCAAAGACTGTTGTTGCTCGTATGTTGCAATTTTTTTCCACTTTTGGACTGCCTCGGGTTGTGCAGACTGACAATGGTACTAACTTTAAGTCTGATATTTTTGAACAATTTTGTAAGGACCATGGAATAACTCATAAGGTTTCCAGCCCATACCATCCACAGAGTCAGGGGGTCATTGAAAGGTTCCATCTAACTCTGAAGCAGATGTTGAAGACATCGTGCGAGAGTTCCCATACCTTCTGGGACGAGAACTTGCCGTATGTTTTGTTTGCTGCTAGGGAGGGGTTGCAAAGTTCACTGGGTTGTTCTCCTTTTGAGTTAGTCTTTGGCCATAAAGTTCGTGGACCCTTGCAAATGTTACAGGAGAATCTGTTAGGGAACGTAACGTTAACCGAAGGTTCGGCTTTCTTTGCGCAACACCACCAGAGACTCAAGGACTGCAAGGCTGCGGCACTAAAGTATCTTGGGAAGGCCCAAGAAAATATGAAAGAACGGAACGATGCCAAGGCTAAGTTGCGGGTATTTCAGCCCGGTGACCCTGTCCTGGTACTAAAGCCTCGACTGGGGAGCACTATGTCCCACAAGTACGAGGGCCCCTACATTGTGACAGAGAAGACTGGGGACCTCACGTACAAAGTGAGACACTCTGATAAGCGTAAACAGGTAATGCTCGTACACGTGAATCGGCTGAAGAAGTTCCAGGGCCCCAGGCCCATTGCACTAACCAATGTTTCCATTTCCAGTGAGGGAGGGGATGATTGTTCTGGGGACCCAACTAATCTCATTCTCAATAATTCTAGTTCTGTGAATGCTGTGGAGGAGGGACTGTCCCATTTGCAGATGTCCCAACGTGACGAGGTGCAGTCGTTGCTTGACGAATTCTCCAGTCTGTTCGGGGAGGTCCCGACCCAGACTGATGCCATTTACCATGATGTCGAGTTGACGGACTACACCCCCATTCGCCTTCAACCCTATCGGATGAGTCCGGAAAAGAAGGCCATCGTCCGTAAGGAGGTCGACTTCTTGCTCCAGCACGGCCTCATCAGGCCGAGCCAGGGCTCTTGGTGCTCGCCCTGCCTTTTGGTCCCCAAACCAGATGGCTCCTGGCGATTATGCACCGATTATCGGCAGCTCAACAAGGCGACCATAGTGGACGCCTATCCGTTGCCACGTCTCGAGGACTGTATCGACGAAATCGGGAACGCCACGTATGTATCCAAGTTCGATCTATCGAGAGGGTACTATCAAATCCCTCTCACTGAACGTGCTAAACAACTAACGGCGTTTGTGACACCCGAGGGTGTGTTTGAGTATCAAGTGTTACCATTCGGCTTGCGTAATGCCCCTGCCACGTTCCAGAGGCTAATGAACTCTTTGCTCGCTAATGTGCCAAATTGTCGGGCGTATTTAGATGATATTGTGCTCTTTGATATTAATTGGGCTGACCACATAGCTAGGTTACGCCAGTTGTTCACAGTGTTGAAACATGCAAATCTAACCTTAAATGCTAAAAAGTGTCATTTTGGCCAAGGCACAGTGACGTACCTCGGTTATGAAGTGGGCCAAGGAAAAGTGTTACCTCGACAAGACAAAATTAGTGCTATTCTGGACTATCCAGTGCTCAGGTCTAAAAAGGACATTCAACGATTTATCGGTATGTGTGCGTACTACCGACGCTTTTGTCAGAACTTTTCCAGTGTGGCCACTCCTCTCACAGATTTGTTGCGGAAGGCCGTTAAATTTAAGTGGTCATCGGACTGTGCAGAGGCATTTAAAAACTTGAAATTGATCTTAGCTTCCGCCCCAGTGCTTGCTAGTCCAAGGTTCGACCGTCCGTTTAAAATTCAAGTTGACGCGTCTGACTCGGGTGCTGGTGCAGTGTTGTTGCAAACTGGGGATGATAAAGTGGAACACCCAGTATATTATTACTCTGTGAAATTTGACAAGGCGCAGCGCAATTATTCGGTGATAGAAAAAGAGGCGTTGGCGCTAGTGCTAACTTGCAAAAAGTTCGAAGTGTACCTCACAGGTAATATAGTAGAAGTGTACACGGACCATAACCCATTAGTTTTCATGAATCAGATGAAGCAGAAAATAAACGCATCCTCAGGTGGGCATTGTACCTACAGGACTTTAATCTATCTATTATCCACCTACCGGGCCGGCTCAACGTGATAGCCGACGCTCTGTCCCGCTTGCCTGAGTAACATTCATCTGAGCCGCAGGAAGCCATACCAAATGTCATGCTTTAGTTATTTTTTTTTTAGGTTCTCCTGTGACATTAAATATCCCGTGTCCAATTTATTTACTTCCTTTTGTTTTTTTTTGTTTTGTGTATGTTTTTTCTTTCAGAGAATTCCCTTGTAATTTTTTTTTACAGAAATGTTGTTTGGTTGATTTCTATTATGTCATGGATGTCCATTTTATTCTGTATACTCTTACAAAAAATATGACTACTATTCTAGTAGTCACATTTTTTTTTCTCTGAAGGGGGGAGGAGTGTTACGACTCTGGGTTCTTTAGATGGAAACCAGAGGTCAAAATTGAGCTTATTACGACAATATGGCAGGGCACGCATAGAGAGTTAGTTGTTTGTATCTTCCCTGCCAGTCGTAAGACTATTCTTGTTTCTCAAAGAGTATTTAAAGATTGAGCTTGGGGTTGTTTATTAAATAATAATAGGCACCAACTATGTTTACTAATACTGTCTAATCATTTGTAAAGTAAACCTGAGTAAATTTAGTATCGGGCACCGGTATGATTAGTTGAACAGTCTGCTGGCAGCATAGCTTTCGGAGACGGAGGACGCTCTTCTCTCTGCTGGCTGTTGTGGTGGAAGAAGTGCCTCTCCCTCCTCTTATTTTTTTTTTTCTGTATCTTCGTCTGGTTAAGTTTTCTTTGCTATTTTTGTGGTTTATATTGTGGCATACCTATCGTTATATGTGTAGAGTA